>PVJA010019173.1:0-38780 GCA_004027025.1 Myocastor coypus | reverse complement strand
ATATAAAGAGAGACAGAGACACAGACTTGTGCTGTTGCTGTACTGCCCTGTTTGATTGGTTGCCTCTGTCTCAATTGTTGCTGTTCCGCTGCCATGAACTGGATGCTCTCTACCCTGTTCCACTCAGCCTTGGGCCAGCAGAATATAGACTGAAACTTCCAGTAACTGTGAGCTAATAAACCTTTCCTTCCTTCATTTTAAATGTCGGGTATTTGTCCCAGCAACAAGTAAAAAGTAACTAAGACAGTGGCCCTTCTTCCTTAAATAGCACCCTTGCTCTGGAAGGCGGTGAGGGAAAGGGGCTGGGGGCTGTTTCCCTTCCTCTTGGTCCCCGTCCTCATGGCTAGGAGTGAGACCATGGCCTTACCCTGGAGCTTGTCCACATAGCAGTAGACATCATAGGTTTCTGAGGATGGACGCACACCATAGGTCCTCACCCCTGGGCTGCTGTCCTTGTCACCCACACAAGGCGTCCGTGGGCTCACAATGGGGTACCTGCAAAAGAGGGTAGAAGGGGAGGTTGGGTGTCCATCCTGGGGGTTTCAGGGTACAGGGAGGTGGGAAGAGTGTGTCTGGTGGGATTCAAACCCAAAGAAACAAGTTAGAGGGGCCTTCCTTGTTTCAGAAGAGAGCCTGCTACTCAGAAGGGCACTACGTCATGCTGGAAGGGACCAGGGGGTTATGGGAGGGGTTTTCTATAGCAGGGGCCTCCTCTGTGTGTCTCTTGAGGCAAAATGACCTAAAATTTAATCCAGTGTCCTTTGCTGATCTTTTAGACTAGGCTGTGTTCTATGGGAACGTTTACGTAGAAGCTATGGAGTCACTTAGAAGCCAATTAATCCACAAAGTGCTGGGTGTCCCACCCCACCGGGGGTCCTTCAGCCTGGCCCCTGGAGGTGGGGGTGGGGCATGGGGAGGCTGAAGCAGGAGTGGCCTTTACCTGACGGTCTGATCCTGCAGCCAGCCAGCGTCGCACTGCTCGTAGCCTGCCTCGTATGCAGCCTGAAGCTGCTCTGGGGAGGCCATGACGGCACCTGTGCTAAGGCAGGCCTGCTGTGCCTGTTCGAAGGTCAGGGAGTAGCGGATGGAGCCCGGCCGGTAGTGGAACACGACCCCTGAAAGGGCACAGAGGAGAGAGGAGCCAAGGTCATTCCCAGCTGCCCGCGCACTGTTCTGAATCCAGCCCCTCCGCCCTGATGTATTGGATTTATCCAGGCAGTTTGGGCTGAGATTTCACTCAGTGGCACTGAAGGTGAGAGGGCAGATGGCAGTGTTCGTGGGCTCCTCAATTGGCAAGACATTAAGGAGGCCACACCAGAATGTCCCTCCTGTTTGTGGGCTTGAGTTTGGGGAACAACCGTGTGACACCCCAGCTCGCCAGACATTTACTGAGCGTAAGGACCAAAGTGCCCCTTCCACAAGGCCGGGCCACATGGTAACTGTTCCAAGCTTTTGGGGCCATACAGCCTCAGTCATCACCCCTCCACTTCACAGCGATCCCTCTAAGTCAGCCTCAGTCAACCCAATAGCAAATGGGGATGGCTTGTTCCAATCACATTTTGTTTGTGGACACTGACATTCGAATTTCATTTACTTTTCATGGGTCACTTGTATTCTTTTGGCTCTCCTCCCCCAACTATTTAAGATATAAGATCCTTACTCAGTTCACAGCCATACTGGACCTCTGGGTTTGGCCCACTGACTACGGTTCCCTGATCTTTGCCCTGACAAGGAGGATGGGCAGGGAGAGGCCTCAGGGGTCACGCAGGTTTGAAGTGGGTTCACTGTGGGGCAGCGCCTGATGGGGCAAGGAGGCTCAGATAGGCGAAGCCCCAGCTCTCCCTTCTACTTATATCTGTGATGCTTTTATTTGTTTGACTTTCAAGGGGGCGGTTAAAACACATGTTGAATGGTTAAGTGGAAAAAAATGTGCTCTAGTAAAGGACACATTGCCAGCATCCCCCTCCAAATGCTCCTCCTCGCTTCAGACGCATTTAGCCCACCATCGTGCTACTGTCTGGAGCAGCTCTGGAAGCTCCCTTTCCTGAGTGTCTTTATCAGATGTGATGAAAAATTTGGTGAATGCTGCTACCACGTGCCATCAAACAGAAAGGCAAGCTTCTAAAAACAGTATGGGGTGTCCTCTCTCCTGGATTGGGTACCACTGAAATTCTGTTTCTTCCCTAAAGTCAAAATGGCTATGAAACATAAACATTTGGAATCCAATCAGGACAGTGAGGAAGCCATGATAGCACAAGTCAAGGCACTCAGGAAAGGCATTCTAGACCTGCTTCAGAAAGCAGCAGGAATGATGGGGTGAAGGTGTCTCAATCTAGGGGGAGAATTTGAGGGGATGAATGGTGAGGTCTCTTTACTACGATAAAATCTTAAAATATTTAAACATTCATAGTATATTTCTGTCACATCTCACATGTCCCGGTTTCTGCATAAGAGTTCCTTGGAGACGAATGGTTCATGGCAAAAGAACAGACATGGCTGATGTAGCCCACCCTCAACCACGAAACTCTCTTCCACCCCCAGGTTCCGAGAGGCATGCTCAGGCCTGGCAGGTGGGAGCGAGTGACAGGACAGATGGCTGTGGCTGAGGGCCAGGCCCAAGCTCATACACGCTGAAGATATATTTCTTTCTTTCACAGACAGGAAAGAAAAGCTGGGGAGAGGAAGAGCTGGCCCTAGGCCCTAGGTGAAGCTGCAAACACAGCCCGCAGCCTGATGGCTCCTGACCTCAGGGTATCCTGGCTAGAGTAGGTAGGTACTTACCACCTGGCAGACGGGGCTGCCCAGGCACCTCAGCTGCCCCTGGGGCAATGGTCATGGGCACGACCAGGTCCTCACTGGTGTAGGCTGTAGGGCGCAATTCCTCTGGAAAGCCCCAGGGTCTGGTGATCGTTTCAGTGTCATTCTCAGCCTCAGGGAAGGCTGTGACCGCCATGTCAGGGGCAAACGTGAAGGACTCCCCAGGCTCCAGGTCAGTGGGGGAGACCCCGAAGATGGGCTTCACTGTGAGGATCACGTTGCCACGGGCTTCCCCCTCCGTCATGTTTCTCGGCAGAGGCAGCTCCATGTCGGGCCAGGTCACCGTCTGGATGGTGATGTCCTCCTCACCACCCACACTGAAGAAATTTTCTGGGATGTCCACAAAGTCTTCACCTGGGGCAGGGC
This sequence comes from Myocastor coypus, assembly GCA_004027025.1. Classification (NCBI taxonomy): domain Eukaryota; kingdom Metazoa; phylum Chordata; class Mammalia; order Rodentia; family Myocastoridae; genus Myocastor; species Myocastor coypus. The sequence continues at coordinate 35,597 of PVJA010019173.1, read as the reverse complement.
ACAAAGGCAGGCTTGGGCCATTCCGCCACACCTCCTTCCTTCTGGGGGGCGGGTTCACTCTGCCAAGCCCGCATGTGTCCTAGGCTGTCTGACCAGAGTTGCCTTCTGGTACGTGTAGGGACAGATTTCAGAGCCCAAAATGGTCACTGAAACCCTCAGAGATGCTTATGTCCCTTACATAAAAGTGTACTGTTTACCCAGAACCTACCACATACCCTCTTGAGTCCTTCCCACCATCTCTAGATTACTTACATACTTAATACAATATAAATGCGATGTCAGTGGTGGAATACTAGCAAGGAAAAAGGTCTATGCAGCTTTAGCTCAGGCTCAGTCCCTCCTTCCCAAATATTTTCAAACTGGAATTGGTTGAATCTTCAGACACTTGTAAAATATCAGCCTATCAGCACATTGTTTATAAAATCAGCCCCCAGCCTGCTGCCCACGTCACCCACCTTAGGAGCCCCCTCTTCCCTGGTTGTCTAGTGAAACAGCATAAGTGAGTTATAGAGCGAAATTGTCAGATTTTGCAAAAGCTATAGTTTGGGAAATGGATAAAGACAGCAATGGAGAACTTCCAGCCTCGTTATCCTGGACAAATGAAAGAAGCTGGTGGAAGTAGGTCAGTTAAATAATAAAGAGGAAACACATGAAGCAATCCTTCTGAAGAGTGTTCAGATTCTCAAAAGTTTAAGAGAGGCCATGGAGGGGAGGAATCCAATTTTTTTTTTCAAATTAACTCTCTGTGTATTACCAATCTGCAACTGAAGCAGGAAGCTATCTGTCATTATTGCCAATTCTGCTGAAAAAAATTATAAAGCTCAACAATCTATGTTCATTTTTCTCCAAAATATAAACACTTATTTAATGCATGTAAACTATAGTTTTAAAAGCTTATTCTACTTCATAATGAAGCCCCTAATTTTCTCTGTTCCACATGCCCTCTATTTAACTCAGTGTATTTATTTTCAGTGTTTTGATTTACTTGCAGTGCAGGTGAGAGTCTTTGCATGGAGCTACAATCTCACCTTTTATTTGATGTTTTGAGATAGGGTCTTCCTAAGTTGCTAAATTGCTGAGGCTGGGCTGGAGCTTTTGATCGTCCTGCCTCAGCCTCCCTGAGAGCTGAGGTTACAAGCATAGGTCCCAGTGGTAGTTGGCTTAATTCAATTTTAAATGGCAGCTAACAGTGCCTTCTTATGGGCTCATGGGCTCATAGCATCCACCATCTTCCACGGGGAAGCTTTTTCAGTACACAGACAGGGACAGTAAGGCTCAGAGCCTCGACTTCCCAGGGGCGCATGGTCGGAGGTGGCAGAGCTGTGACTTAAACCTGAGAGGACACAGACTCCAAAGCACATACTTCCACCTTGTTCTGTGTGGCTGTGACGAGACAGGGCTGGATATACCCTGCTTCCCATGTCTTTGTTTTAGGAACCAGCAAAAATGGGAGGCAGGTTTGATACAACATAGGCTTCAGGTACCCTCAGGCCCCTTGAAGGGACGAGCAAACCCCAGCCTTCTCTCTCCAAGGCCTTCCCTTCCTCTGGGTCCTGGGGTCATGGCAGTAAGCACTTTCCTCCCCCAGCTCCAGCCCTACCTGTGTAGCAGATGGCGTCATAGCGGGATGAGGGGTCGGGGTACCCGGTCTGGTTGGCATGCAGGTAGACGGTCCTCACGCCCAGGAGGTTGCCCCCGCAGTTGGGCCGGGCTTTGGAGATGGGGTAGCGCACGCTTCGGTCGGCCAGCCAGCCAGCGCTGCACATGTCCATGCCACCCTGCCAGGCCAGGTAGAGCTGGCCGGTGGTGGCCAGACGTGCGCCCAGCCGTCGGCACTCACTGGCGGCCTCCTGGAAGGTGAACTTCTCTGGGGACGTCGCATAGAAGACCTCACCTGGGCAGGACACGGGGGTGGGGGGAGGGGATAGTGAAGCCTCCCTCCCACCTTCCCTGGCCTGACTGCCCCAGCGACCCGCGTCTGTCCTCCAGGTTGGAACCCACAAGTCCGTATCTCAGCTCTTGCCCTGCACCTCGCATCTCCATCTGCTTCTGGCCTTTTAGGGGCAGCAGGGCACTAATGTCCTCATACAGGAGAACCAAGAGAACAGCAGCGCAAATGGCAACGCGTGGAACAAAAGTGAAATTTTGGAGGAAAATGTGGCTAAGAGCCTGTTGGCCCAGCCGCTTGCTGCGCAGCTTTCCACCACTAGGGGCGCCTTCCTATGTGTCAAGGCGTTGCCGGTTCAGAGCAAATCTGTCAAGTTCTCATTCCAATGGGAGAAAAGGGCTTTGAAGGGGCAGCGTACCAGACGGTCAGAAAGACAGGGTCCCGGCTGGGAGGGCAGTGCCAGCTGATCCCCTGAGAGGGACTTTTGGGCCCAGTAGTTGTACTAGACAAGTTTGCAGATGCTTGGGGTCACCGAGGCCCTTTCCCTAGTGGACAGAGAGTTGTCCAGAATGTAGCACCCCTAAGATCCTTATGGTAGAGGAGGATTTGGGTGGGGCAGCCTCACCCTCCATCTCCTCAGCGAAGCAGTACACATCATAGGTCTCATTGGTGTCCCGGATGCCGTACGTTCTCACCCCAGGAAACTCGTCCTTGTCTCCGTAGCAGCCTTCCCGGGGCATGTGGATGGGATACCTGTCAGGGATCCGGAGCGGACTATGACCTTGAGGCAGAGGGACCTCTGTGGTCCCTGCCCTGTAGCCTTGTCCCTGGCAGCAGGGAGCGCACTGGAGCACCCCTTGCATGCGACTGTTTCTGCTCTGAATACTCACCCCCTCTGCTTCTATAGGCACAGCATCAAGGAGTAAAGGCAGGCGGCCCTTTACTGAATATTTGTTGGTGCCAAACATGCTCCATCAGAGGCCTACATGTGTGGGTCTTACATTAGAAACAAGAAGAACGCCGGGCGTGGTGGCGCACACCTGTAATCCCAGCACTTAGGAAGCTGAGGCAAGAGGATCACTGCGAGTTCAAGACCAGCCTGGGCTACAAAAGTGAGTTCAAGGCCAGCCTGAGCTGCATAGTGAGACCTTGTCTCAAAAAGACAAAAAAAAAAAAAAAAAAAAAAAAAAAAAAAAAAAAAAAAAAAAAAAAAAAAAAAAAAAAAAAAAAAAAAAAAAAAAAAAAAAAAAAAAAAAAAAGAAACAAGAAGAACATGAGGCAATTTACAAAAACACGCAAAATCCAAAGTCAACAAAACAAAACAACGATATGTGGTGGTGCATGCCTGTAATCCCAGGACTCAGGAGGAGACTGAATCAGGAAAGGTCACAAGTTTGAGCCCTGTGTGGGCAACTTCACAACCTGTGAGACCTTGTGTTAAAATAAAAATTCTTTTGAAAAGGCTGTAGATGTAGCTCAGGGCAAAAGCTTTGGGTTTAATTCCAGAGCCTAAACAAAACAGAATAAAGCAAACCAAGCCAAAGCAAAGCAAACCAAACCAAACTAAATCAAACCAAACCGAAGCAGAGTAGTGAGTGAAGAGGTCTGGCAAAAGGAACAATGGGCAGGAGAGTAAGGAATGGCATCTATTCCTCCATCTTGAGAGAATGACCAGGGATGGATAGGGCTTTGTGCTGACACAGGTGCAACCTGGTCCCTAACCTAGACTGGCTGAGTGTCATACGGACATTCGTCCAATGCTGGTCAGCACTGCCCCGCGAGCTCCTCTGTGCTGTGGACTCTGAGCCGGCCCACCCCTAAACACTGCCTGACCTGGTGGGCGGTCACTCACCTTACAGTCTGGTCAGCCAGCCAGCCTGCGTCGCACTGGTGGAAGCCATCCTCGTAGGCGGCCTGTAGCTGCTCGGGCGTGGCGATGATGGCGCTGTTCTGCAGGCAGGCCCGCTGGGCCCTGTCGAAGTCAAGGGTGTAGCGGGTGGAGATGGCTCTGTAGTGGAACACAATGCCTGCCGGAGGCACCCGGTGACAGAGCTGGTCAGGGGCAGCTCTGGCCACGAGGCCCCTCAGAATCACCTCACTGACCAGGGGGCCCTTAGGAAATCAGGCCCCTCTCCACCTTTGCATGTGGTTCTTGTCACCTTGCTGGAATACTCTCAGTAACAGGGAGCTCACTATCTCACAAGGCCTTGCTTTTTTAATACTTCTGATAACTCTGATAAGCAGCAAGTTCTTGGAACTAACTAAAAACCTACCCCCTTACTAGTTTCTTATCGCTCTAGGATCCCAGACTGCGTTTTGGGATAGAGATTCCTGGGGTATCTTGACCTTGAGCCCAGGGTCATTGTACTAGAGAAAGGAACCCAGGGGGTCTTTAGCCCATTCTCTTGCTTCTGGAATTGAGGGGTTGGAGGAGGAAGGAAAGAAGGAGAAGGAGGTAAAAGACACCTGGCCCATTTCCGGGGAGGCTTCAGGCAAATCATTTAACCTCAGTTTGCTCGCTGGCACAATGAACACAGTACCAAAGCCCACCCAACACTGGTTTGCTGTGCAGCACCATCTGCCATGTCCCTGTGACTGTGCTCAGAATCTTTAGTCCCCCCAAAGTCTGCAGAGAATGAATTGCCAACCCCGTGTCACAAGGAGATCAACCGAGGTGGTGCTTCTTGACTGAGAAGCCACCTGCCTGGCTCTTCCTGCAGGGAAAGTGGTGCCCCCATGGGGCGCCCTCACCTTTCACCACGACCTCCAGGGTGGCCTCGCTGTCTTCGAGGCCGTGCATCACCTCGCAGCGATAGACCCCGGAGTCATTGGAGCGCAGGTTCTGAATTTCCAAGGTGGCGTCGCTGGGGATGGCCGGGTAGCTGGGCAGCGAGACCCTGTCCTGGTAGGCACTGTTGACCCGCACGTGCCCCTCGGTGGCCACCAGCAGGACCACTTCCTTCTCCTTGGAAATGCGGCTCCACTTGATCCTCGGGGAGAGGGGGGCCGTGGAGGGGGCGGTGGTCACAGGGTGCATGGGGTCGATGAAGTAGCAGGGGATGGTGAGGGAGGTCCCCAGGAGGACCTTCAGAGGGGATGGCTGGGGGATGCTCACGCTCAGCGCATTGTCATGATCTGTGGAAGATGGGGTGGATGACGCACCTGTTAGTACCCCACGGGGACTGCATGAGTTTCTCTAGTCCCCCTAGAAAGACAAAATGCTGTGTCTATGGTGAGGACTGGGAATCCCCAAGAAGCCTTGCTTTGCTCTTTACAAGACTGCAGGATGTAAACTGTACAGCCAGAAAAGCATTCCAGAGGAGGGCGGGGGAGATGCCACAGTCTAGACTGCCTCTACTTCTCAACCTGGGGTTTCTCACGGAACCTAAACCATAGGATAAACAAGACCCATCTTCTTGGAGTGAGGCCTTGACTCTAAAATTTTGGGAAAAAAATTATATTGAGGTTTAAAAAATTTTGTGGGACATGAAAATATTCTACTCAACTTTTAATGTTGAGGCACAAAACTTCAGAGATGTTGTTTTAGGGGGATATCTGCTTGGGGTGCTGGGTGGGGGAATTGGGTGGAGAAGTGTCAGAGAGATCAGGGTTTTCAGTCCAGTGGGGGATCACAGCATGGGGTGTGATCGGTGCCACCAGAAGCATGGTGTGCACTGGCTGGGAAGAGGCAATGTGTTGACCAATTCTGGTTTGAGGAAAAGGTGTGAAATGACTTCCCCAAAAGTAGCACCTTTCATGGGGGTCTTAAATTTATGGAGTCCGGTCTTTCAGGAGCACCTATGGTGGAAGTCCAACTGCCCTAGGTGTTTGTGGGAACAGCAGGATGAGGAGGGGGCAGCAGGAATGTGCAGAGTCCAGCTATGGCCTTTGATGTCTGGACAGTTTCCACCAGTCCCTGCCACAGACACCTCTATCCAAACATCGAACCCTGGCACCACTGGCCACAGCTTGGTTTTACAATGATGGGTCACATGGGACAGCTCAAGTTCCCTGGGGAGCCCAGGTGGGCAGCTGTTAAACCTTTCATCTAATGCTAGTGGCTCGCTGGTGCAGATACTCCACCTCCATGGGATGGGAAGGGTTTCATTTTTGTTTTTTGTCTTTTGTGGTGCTGGGGATTGAATCCAGGGTTTTGTGCTGAGCAACATCTCCGGCACTTTTTATTTTTTCATTTTAAGACAGGTTCCTGCTAAGCCTCTAAATTGCTCAGGTTGGATTCTGACTTGTGCTCCTCTTGCCTCAGTTTCCCAGATGTGCACCACTATGCTTGGCAGGGGCTGGATATTTGTGGGACCCAGAGTAAATGTACAAATGGAGGCCACAGACCATAAGTGATGAATTGTGTCAGCTGATTGCAACATAAAAGTTGTTGTAACAGCCAGATTCAAATTTGGAATTCTTAGAGTCCCTGGAACTTGGTATTGGGACATAAGTGGAGAGAAGGAGCCAGCACCCATCTCTGGGCCACTGATTTGCACTGGACAGGGCTCTTGTGTGCATACTGGGGTGGTCTCCACCCTCCACACCAGCTCCATCTGCACCCCATGCAAGCAGCTCTTTAGTCACTTCCTGTTGCTTTGTGGGTGGGGCACCCATACCACCGCTGTGATGTCCCAGGGGAGAGGGTCCCATAGTAATCCTGGGAGTGGCCAGAGGCTACTTGGCTACTCTCCGGTGTGGTGGAAGCATCTCGTTAGCCTGCAGACCTGCACTCTTTGGGAGAATCCTGGAAGTGGCCAGAGGCTACTTGGCTACTCCCTGGTGTGGTGGAAGCATCTCGTTAGCCTGCAGACCTGCACTCTTTGGGAGAAGATTGGGACAAGGAAGGACCCTACATCCCAGGGCCCTGAACAGGGGTCTCCTGTGTCTGTCCTAAGAGAGATTCATTCCACTTTGTGGTCTGTAGGGGTTGCCTTGCTCATCTGGGTTAGGGCTTGGCTATTAGGAACCGAGTAGGTACCTGCGCTGTGGGTGAGACCAGCTGAGATTGCTGAGAAAGCCAACACCACCAGACCCAAGACCATCACATTGCTTTGGGCTTCCCTGATGCTCCGAGTTCTGCCCCGGAAGCCTTGTCTCTGTTGGTCTGGCTGTGTCCTGCCCCAGTATGTACACAATGCAACATGTGACCTCCAGAGAAAGGTATAAGGCAGAGGTCCAGCCAGGAGCTCTCCCTGTGTCCTTACTCCAGGACAGGTGGCCAGAACCCAACAGTCTGAGCAAGGCTCTCTCAGTGCAGCAAGGCCAGGAAAAGTTAAGAGTAGGGGAAATTGTGTCTCTGAGACGAGCAGCATGAGGTCCGTACTCAGGACTCAGAACCCAGTGCCCAGCACCGACTGGATAAATGGCTATGTGTGGAAGAATCCTCACCTGAAACTTCTTCTGAGATGGCAGCTGTGATGACCCTCAGAGTCACAAAAATGAAGAGTAAAGTGGTCATAGTTCACCTGAAAGAGGGAAGCAGAGGTGTCACTGGGGCCACTGAGGCATGGTGACGTGAACTACAAAGTGTCCAGGACCTTCAGTCACATCCAGACCATTCTTGGAGAAAATCTCTTTCCTCACAGAACCTTTACTGATTTCTGTATTTAATTCCAGGTGCTGCACCGATGGACAGACCTCCAGTCTTCCTGCCAGTGGGCACTCTTCTGAACAAATCCTGTTGGTGTTAGCTGTGAACTTGCCAGGCCACAGGGACCCAGAACATTTTGTGAAAAACTGTTCTGGTACGTCTGGGAGGCTTCTGAATGAGGCTAACGTGTGTAGACTGGATATGTTTCCCTTTCCCTTCTGGGTGGCCAAAGGCCTGAATAGCACAAAACATGAAACTTTCCCTGAAGAAGAGAGAATTCTTGCTCTCTGATGGACTTCAGGCTAGGATATCTTTTTTTTTTTTTTTTTTTTTTTTTTTTCTTTTCTCTTGGCACTCGAACTGAATGAGGTGTACAGGGTCCCCAGCTTTGTAAGTCACCGTTAGAACTTGGTACCTGCTGGTCTCCATCACTGTGTGAATGAGTTCCTTAGAATCCCTCTGTCTCAGCCTCTCTCTCTCTCTCTCTCTCACTTTCTCTCTCTGTCACACACACACACACACACACACACACACACACACACACACACACAGATTCATGTGCCATGTAACATTTCCATCACAAGAGGCCCCATATCTGGTTGTAGTTCTTGGTGTACACCAGTTTACTGGGCTTCTAGCTGTGCAAAACTATAGCACAGGTAAATATGCGCCGTAATAATAATAAACGAGTAGCTCACTGGTTTAGGTATTTTCTGTACCAGACTTTTTGTCATTATTGTGGCATGTTCTTCTTCAGTGTAGCAAACAAGTTTACTATAAAGCAGTGCACTCGGTACGCAGCAGCAGCCTCATCCCCCTGGTATTTTTGCTGAGACAAGGTCCCTCTGTACAGTTCAGGCGAGCTCTGAACTTGTGATCCTCCTACCTCAGCTTCCCGAGTGCTGGGATCGCACACATGCATCATCCGGTCTGCTCCACCTTGCCTTTAGTGTGACCCTTGGTCACACCGAGAGGCCACATAGAGTGACTGGCTTGTGTCATCTAGGGTCCCTGTAAGTGCACTCTGTGGCGCTCACACAATGACAAAATGGCCTAATGATGCCCTTCTCTGAATAGCCTCACTGCTAAGAGATGTGTTAAAATGTATATAGTATAGATGATGATTAAGATGTATTATAAATGTTTAAATAAAATTATTATTATAGTAAGTAAGACACCATGCCATTAACCCCTCTTTCAATACTTGATAGATCCCCCTTGCTTTGAACATGCTTGCCCCACCATTCCTGGCAATGCATCTTTTGCTGTAATATGTTTCTTTTAATCAAATATTCATTATATATATTCATTATATATATATATATATATATATATATATATATATATATATATATCTCCAGAGAAACATGACTCTACCTTCTCTAGGAGCAGAGAAGTGACAAGTGGCCCTGCTTCCCTGATGCTATCTGGGCCTGCCACCAACTTCAAATCCAGGGACTATCTCCATGCCACAGTTTCAGGTGAGATTCTGGGCCCTGGCTCAATTGAGCCAAGAGACTCGACAAGATTTGAGATGAAGAGATCTGTAATTCAGGAGTGAGGTGGTGTTATGGTTTATGTCTAGTTGTCCCCCCAAAGCCTCATGTAGTCATTGGGCAGGGACTTCTATAGATTGAGACTTGATCCATGATCCCTGGGATTATGTGTTTTAGTACTGATTGGATTGTGGATCGAAGTACTTCTGGGATTATGGGTGTAGCCTAAGGCAGAGGCTAAGGCGGAGAGCCTGAATGTAATATAAAGAGAGACAGACAGACTAGAGCTGTTGCTCTGCTGCCATGTTTGGTTGGCTGCCTCTGTCACCATTTTGCTGCTGTTCCGCCGCCATGAACTGGATGCTTGGGCCGGCCGAATATGGACTGAAACCTCCACGAACTGTGAGCTAAATAAACCTTTCTTTCCTTCATTTTGAGTGTCGGGTATTTGTCCCAGCAACGAGTAAGAAGTAACTAAGACAGGTGGGAGCCCTGTGGCCCACTTGGTGGCCCAAACAGGACTTCAAGTGAGTGGGGAAGGTCCCCTCCTACCCTTACTGCCAACTGCCGAGTGACTGTTACCCTGCGTATACAGAATGGGGGCAATACCTGCGAAGAGGGCTTTCCCTGTATCACTGGGACTCTGGCTCAGCTGGCTGGCACAGGCAAACCCCCAGAAGACCCAGCTGAATTTACATGCCACCAACCAGGCCAGGATGTCACCTTGGTTGTTCTGAGAAATGACCAAAATTTTGGCCTGGACCACTGGCCTGGGGGTGGAGTCACACTGTATATATTCATGACCCACACTCCACAGCCTGTCCCCAGTAAGGTCCCGGGCTGCTTTGTCAGGTGCACCTGCCCTGGTGTCCACCCTGTCCTGCCTTCCTTTCCAGTGGCAGCACTTGCTTTGGGATGAAGCAGAGTTTATGGCCCAGAGGAGGAGGCCTAGGGGCCATGGATGAAGGCTGTGGATGGAGAACAGGGCTTACAGGGCAGCTGAGAACTCACGGTGTCCCAGCGGGGGTTGTTCTTGGGCCAGTCGCCTTCAGCTAGAGCTGGATGGATTTGGGCATGAGGGAGCACGCCAAGGGCAGGAGAGGTAGGGGTCACTGGATTCCCAGCCAGGAACGCCGGCACTTCTAGCACCCACCCTCCTCTCAGGCAGCAGACACTGGTCACCAGAGAAATGAAAGGTTCATCTGTGCAGGTCTATTTCTCTGGCCATTGGAAGTCTCCCTGTTCTGAGAAGCAGCCCCTCACTTCTCCTCCAGATTTTTTTTTTTTTTTTGCTTATATGTACCCTTAAAAAAAAAAAAAAAAATCACTGGGTTCTTGATCTGGTTCCCTGAGGGTCCACTGAGCTGGAGGCTCTGGTGAGAGTTCAGTGTGAGCAGTCACAGCTGGAACAGGGTCCTCAGCAGGCAGGGCCCAGAGAGGAAGGTATCTTCTTGGGTGGGGTGAGACCTGGCCGAGACTCTCTCTAGAGCTTAGGAACGTGTATTCAGACACTGGTCTACCTCTTCTTCCTTAGAGTCTGGCAGTGGGAGCTCTATGCATCTTCGTACACTTGGAACAGGCCTGCTTTGTCTGGGAGGTGGTGCTGCCTGTGGACGTGGGCTGTGCAGTTTTCCTCCTTAGCCTGGACCAGGAAATAGAGGTGGAATGCAAAGGGGCTTCAGAGGAGCGGGGGTGGCAGTGGAATGGGCAAAGAAACTAATTTTATTTCTTCTTTTTAAAGTCAAACTTAGGTCTAGAAATATTGCAATAAATATGCTCTTGTGTTTGTGTGTTTTCTCAGCTGTAAAGAAAATAGGGAGAAATTCCATTCTGTCTGGGTTCCAGCGCCTCAGAGACTCACTGAGGCTTTTATGCGAGGTGGGGGGGGGGTGGCTGGGGCGGGTGGGCCAGACAGGGAGGCCTTTCTCCCAGGGAGATTGGGAAACCGAGGGCTGAGGGAGCGAGGTCTGTGGTGGGACTGGTATGGAGAGGGAGGGCAAAAGGGAGGGGAAGCTGGCATAGGCTGGGCCACAGCTTTGGGTTGAGGACCAGGTGGTCACCAAGGAAATGACTTCCTGGGAGACCATTAGGAGGCGTGGGAGGGGGAACATCCTTCATTTTCACATCAGCCAAACCCCAAGGCTGGGTTATCTACTTGATCACAGCCCTGCCCTCGGCCAATCACGGGGCTGCATGGGCTGATCACCACTTGCCCTGGTATCCTCTTTTGGCAACAAGTGCAGTGGAGACTCCGGGGCCCACCCAGGTCCTGGTCCCTGTTGGGTACCTATTGCTCTGTCACACAGGACCCACCCCACAGCCACTTCACAGATGGAGTGAGACATGGCGCCAGTCAGTCCCCTGAGCTCCAGGGCGGGCTCTGGTCTCGGATGTGTACCCACTCGGGGCTGGCACATTCTCATAGATTCCTCTCACCTCCTTCCCGGCAGGCCTGAATGGGCCGGGAAGGGAGCTTAGAGACTTCCTGCCCCAGGTGAAGGTTTGGGCTAGATGATTTTCCATGAAGGATAAAACTGCTGTTGTCCCAAAAACAACGTCTCCCTCCTCCCAAACACTGGGCAACTGTAGTCTAACCCAATCATCATTCATGCTTTGGTATCTTTTCTTCTAGTTTTTTTGTTGGGCATCTATTAGGTTACTTGTGTCTGTAGTTGTCAGCTTTTGGCTTCCTGTTTATGTTTTCTCACAGAATATGGTGGATCCAGTGGCTCTTTTTGTTCCTTTAGAACAGGGCATAGTGGCTTGTTCCCTCTGAGCCTCTCTGCAAGGACGCAGCCTAGGCAGCCCCGGCAGGAGGTCCTCAGCGTGTGCCTCTTCCCTCACAAGGAGGCTCATTTCCTCGCCGGGATGCTTGAACAGTGTTCGAGATCTTCCAAGATGGAGCCAAGAGGGCTCCACTCTGTCCTAACACCCACCTATGGCTTCTACTATCTGGAAACACAAAACACACCCATACTTCTTTAATAAGACCATGACAGCTTCAGCGTGCCAGTTTGCCACCCTGCCTATGGTTCTTTCATGGGGACATGCCTGGTCCCTTCAACCAGCCTTCCTTAAGTGACTTCCAGGCCTCTTTTCCTTCCTAGACCCAGAGAGGGCCAGACCCGTGACAGATCTTGGTAAACATTAAGTCAACTCCTTTGTTTTACAGATGAAGACACTGAGGCCCACAGAGGTTGTGTATCCATTCAGGGCTATGCAAAACCTCGGAGGTGGAGCTAGAACGGGAGCTGGGTTCTAGGGCCTGGCTCTCAGAATTGCAGCACCCGTGTGCTTTGAGGGGTGACGACACTGTGCAGTTCATTCTACAGTCTTCTTGGCACCTGGTATGGCACCTGGCATGGACAGAAGGGCCAGGAAATGGCTCTGATGAGGAAACTCATGAAGGCCTAAGCATCTCAGAGTCATCAGTCATGGGCCTTGGAGGGAGGAGATGTAGAGGTCCACATTGGTTCAGCACCCACGCAGTGCCCACGCCTATGAAGCAGACCCCAATGACCCGATGGTGAGTCAGCTGCCTGCTCATGGGATGCAGGGCCATGCTGACTGGTGACAGCAACTCAGGTGGCATGGGGCTTGGGGAAGAAGCTTGCAGTCCACACAATCCAGTGGAGTGAGAATCAGGCTCCGTCCTTCCTCAGGGCTCACTGGAGAACTTAGGTTCTATGTTCTCGCTGGAGCCAATTTGAAGAAGCATCTCTTTCCCAAGGCTGTTCAGTGATGCTGCACTGGTAACTTGAAACAGGAGTGTGTATGCCACGGTAATCAGCAGATGCCGTGCATGAGGGAGGAGTTTTGTTTTCTTTCTTTCCTTTTTGAGTTCACAAGGGGAAGTAACTCTTTCACAGTAACTACAGAAAAGGCTGGAAGATAACAGGCTTTTCTCCTTTTCTACCTAATCAGGACACATTTTCCGTCCATTGTTCTGTCCTGCTGTGTCTCGGAGTCCACTGAAGATGGCTCTGAAACCAAGGCCAGTGTATCAGCCTTAAGACAGAGCTGGGTCACCCTCACCGTCACCCATGTCCTGTGTCCATTCTGAGCCAGCTGCACTGGTGTGGACTTGCTGAGCACTTGCTGGCCTGCCGGATGGCTGCCTGCCTCCTCCTTCCTGAGCCCTGGCCTTCTGAGCCCTGGGATGCAGAGTGGATGGTGGGATTCGGTAGACTGGCAGGGCCAGGGCAGCTCTCCAGTGACCAAGGAGTTCTGTCCCTGATGTAAATCCTGGGGGTGGGACTGGGAAGCACCGAGGCCTCCTGGCGTCAGGGCTCCGGTCACCACTTAGCTGCAGGCTGAGGTCTTACAGAGCCTGTTCTCGCATCACGCTCTTATGGCCAAGGTCCACTCAGCCCTTGGGCAGAGAGCGGCAGCACATGGACTTGACTCTGGGAAAGGACCAGGGGCATATCTGGCCGGAGTGGCCCCAAGCACAGCTGGAATATCCCACATCCTTTCTAGACATGGTGAGAGAGTGTGGGAAAGGGCAGCCAGGAAGCTGGTTCCGGTGCTCGCTCTGCCCTAACCACTGGGGGACGCACCTGAGCACCCAGGGCAGTCTTCCCATCTGTGAACTGGACTTGCAGGGTAAGATTTGCTCCCAGGAAAATGTGAGGGTAATGCTTGTGGATGCTGATATTCTATGTAGTTCCTTCTTTTTGTCCTTTCCCTAAGTCCTTAGTTTCTCTCCTCTTGTTCCAAAACTTTGATTTCTTTATTCAAAATTAGCAGGTGCTCTGTCACCACAGGGACATCTTAAAACAAGTTCCCCAGAGTATTTTCTTCCTCTTAGGTAATTTAAGGAGTCTACCGAGGAAGGCATTGGCAGCGGGTAGGGATATTGCAGAGAAATCCATAAACTTTTGTCTAGGATTTGCTGTCTGCAGCTCTGCGCTAAGGCAGAGGGGCCCTCGGAGGGGAGAGACGGGTCACTCCATCACTCACGGCCTTGGCATCGGAGGGAGATGAACCAGTACCCAGAGGTCGCACCCAGGAGCCCATGGGCTTGGGGTCCTCACCAAGACCTACTCAGCTGGCTGCATGGTTACTCTTCTCTGAAAAGGGGGTGGGGGGGAGAGTCCAGAGTCGCTGGGGGAGGAGGCAGGCCCAGGGGTGGACCTGGGAGAAGGAAGTGAGATATGGGGGTGGTATGTCCTACCTGCAAGTCTACTTGGCCCCTGGATGCTCAGTTCCCTCTGCTAACAAAGCCTTGGGCTTGCCTCCTAGCTGGGGCTGTTCAGGCCACAGGCCGAGGTCTGGCCCTGCCCTCTCTTCTCCTTTCACTCATACAATTGGGTCCTCCCAGGGCAGCTCAGCACAAAGCTGTCCTCTGGAACGTCTCCTGGTGGTTCTGGCCTGAAACTCCTTCTGTCCTTGCTCCTTGTCATTTAGGACTGTTTTCTTAATAAACATATCTTGTCTCATGATCTCTCTGTCTCTGTCTGTCTGTCTGCTCTCTCTTCTTATACTAGGAATTGAACTTCGAGGCCTTCACCCTGGGACTGGATTCCCAATCCCTTATTATTATTATTTTTAAATTCTGTGATATGTTTTTGCAAAGTCACTGAGTTGCCTGAATTTGCTTGAATTTGGAACTTCCTGCCTCAGCTTCCCAGAGGCCAACTACTTATGGGAGTAGGGACAGGCAGGGAGGATAGTGCTGTGTAGTAGGAAGGCCTGATATCCGGGTCAGTCAGATCTTGTTCTGTCACAGCTCTGACATCTACTGTGAGCGCATAAGCCTGGCCCATCCGGTGGGCCTCTGGGAGGCTCAGTTTCCTCACATCTAAAGTGTGGCCTGCTGTGGGGTGAGCTGAGATGCTCCCTGCTTGGCCTCAGAATGCTGTCCTTTTCCTGAACCTTTGTGGCCGTAGCCCCTTGTCAAAGGCAGAGTGCCCCCGTGCGGTGTCTAGTCACTCCTACACCCGGCCTAGTGTAGATCCTGACTGCCCCATGGACATTGGGCTCATACAAGCTTGAACGGAATCACGCCTCAATGCAGCCTGTGCCTTTTGAGTTTCCACAACAGCCAGCGAGAAGAACGCCCTGCCAGCTCTGCTGGCCAGGGGTTGAGTCCTACATTTACCTAAGACTGGGTGAAGAAGGTGGGCTCAGATGACTCGTGGGCTATTGAGTAAGAGCCTAATGCTGCCTCCACTGATGCAGTGACACAGGCTTGCTGCAGAGCCTCTCTGTGGTCACTGAAGACAGCCATTCTCTCTACCCTCAGGGTCTATTTAGTAGCTTCATGCACAACTTTAGGAAGAGCCTGCTAGGGACTAGGCATTGTGCTCAGAGCTGCATGTAGACCACATCACCTCCTTAAAAGAACTTTGTAAAAACAGGTGTCGATAGCTGTGCATGTGGTGTGTACCTGTCTTCCCAGCACTCTGCGGGGGCAGAGGGGGGCTGAGGTAGGAGGCTTTCAAATTCTAACCCACCCTGGACAACTTAGAGACTTAGAAAACCCCTGCCTGAAAAAAAAAAAAAAAAAAAAAAAAAAGCTAGCATTTAGCTCATGGCAAAGGCTATAGCTTCAATCCCCAGAATTGCAAAGAGAAAGAAAGAAATCACCATCCTTTCTTAATGTATAGTGAGGCAACTGCTCAGAGAGGCTAAGTGATTTGTCCAAGGTCTCAAGGATAGTAAATAGCCGAGTTTCGCTGTCACCCTCTGAAACCCATCCTTCTGAAATCTGGGTCTCACAGCTACAACTCCATGGATTTCCTCAATACTGCCAGGCCCTCTGCATTCATTATTTCTGCTCATGCTTTCTATGATTCAGTAAACAAACATAGTTCAGTGAAGGAGGGGCTGAGGAGGGTGTTCTCTTGGATCCCAGGTTCAGAGGGACTTTGGGGGCCAGTAGAGGGTAAATGCTTCCTGAACTTGTTGATTGTAGGGAAACCCAATACCAGCTCCAGTTCCACCCAGGGTTACAGGATTCCTGGAATTCTACAGGTGGAGGAGGATGTCCTTGCAGTCTGGAGGAGGTGGCCCCTAGCTGGGCCTAGCTCACTCTTGGGTCTTCTGTCAGCAGTAAGAAGAGGGGCGCTGCTGGAGTTCTGAGCCCTGGCCTCCCTGGAGCTCAGGCTCCTACCGTGGACATGGCAGCCATCAAGCAAACTGTCCACGAGCTCCAGGAGGATGGCTATCACACACACCAGGGCTGCCTGGCCGTCAGCCGCTGATTTCCTTCTGCAGGGTGAGCTTTGGAACGGGAATCAGCTGCTCCTGACCCAGTGGCTGCACCTCTGCTGAGCCTGCCCAGGTTAATTCCTATGCCCAGGTGAGTGTGCAGGGGCCCTGGCTGGGCTTCTGGTCTTTCTAGTGTCCCACACTGCCACTCGAGGGCCTTGCCTTGGACTCTGCTATTTCCTATGCTGCATATCTGGGAGGGCAGGGTGAGTGGCCTGGGGAGCGTGGCCTGGTCTGAACTTTGGAAAACGGCCTGCTGAGGTGTCTCAGCCAACCTGGCTGTCCTGAGCAGGGGCTGGGAGGATGTGTGTACAGCAGCAAGCCAGAACTGGCCATGGCTTGGGCCCGGGGGTGCTGGCTCCCCTTTTGTATGCTGTGGACACCGTGGGGATGTTCTGGATCAGACCTAGTTCTGGGTGAAAAACACTGCAAAAGGGGTCACTGATTTCTCCCCACTGCCCTTTCTGCCTTGGCCCTTCCCTATGGCTGTGTGTTCCCACTGACACCTTTGACTTGGATCTGCTGTGATAACAGGTGTGCTTGCTGTTCTTCACCTGCTCTCTAGGGTCCATTTGGACCCAGCTCTCTGCAGTTTACTGAAGGTGCCTCTTCTTGAGTTTCCTTGGAGTTGGCCGAGGATGGTGGAAGATGGGCATTTTAGAACACAACCTGATTTCAACCACTGACTTAAAGCTTGCTATCTGGGTGACCCTGGGCACATTTCTCATCCTCTGGCTAGAATCTGCATGAGTGAGGACCCTGGAGATTGCTGGTTTCCAGTCAGAATGGGAGGGAGCTATAATGAGTTCCCATGGTGACTTGTTCTAAGCTTCCTCTAGTTTCCTCCAAGCTACCCCAGGGGAATTCCAACCCTGTTGAGAGGGTGGTGGGAGGGGCTGGGAGGAAGGCAGTATAGTATGGGGAGGTTTCTTTTTTTTTCATGTAGTATTTGGGATTGAACTCAGGACCTTTACACTGGGCTATATCCCAGTTCTTGTCAAATTCTTAAATTTTACGACAGGATCTTGCTGAGTCACTCAGCTGCCCAGACTGAGCTTGAACTTGGGATACTCCTGCCTCAGCCTACCAGAGTGGCATTGCAGGCATCTGTTACCCTGGCCGGCTTCACACAGGGACTGTGAATGACCAGGTGCTGAGCTTAGGTGGAAAGGGGCAGCCAGAGCACAGGGATCCTGGTCTGTGAACCTTACTGGAGAGGGTGAGCACTTCTAGGGCACAGCCCAGGCCTTCCATGACCATCTACCCTGCCCTGCCCTACCCCATCACTCGTCCTTCTGCCCCTGTGTCCTGGGCCCCCATCACCTTCCAGCTGCTTCCACAAGAACCTTATACCCAGAATTCCCCCAGATCTCTCTCAGCTTGCCACCTCTCATCACTGCAATCACAGGTCAAATGTCCCTTCCCTGGCCACCCTGCTCCCCTCCCTCCTGCCCTGCTCCGGCATCTCTCTTGCCCTTGCTCAGGTTACTCTGCCTTCAGAGTCTGGCCCTGCTCTGTGCATTTGCCTGCTGTCTCTCTCCTGGCAGGAAACTCACTCAGTGAGGGCTCCCCCTGCTCTGCTTAGGGCTGACACAGAGTATTGAATGAATGAATGAATGAATGAATGAGACAGAAGGAAGAGGCAATGTTCCTTCTCAATCATCCTGGGGACAGCAGGTCTGTTAAGCCTGAGAAAGACCCTAATGGTAGGATTACCCTATAGGTGAAAAGGCCTTCTGTCCTTGACCCTGCAACGGAGGCCCAGGAGAGAACTGTGTGGGCGCTAGCTGGGGAGCCAGGCACCTACCCCAGCTGGACTAACAAAGGCAGTGCCCAGGGACAAAAGGGGGCCCAGCACTGGGCCGAGAGCCTGAGGGAAGCTGCTGTTTTAAGGGCTAGGAGTGAGGGGAGTCCAGGTGTGGAAGGGATGACCCCCTCCCTGGGGTGGCATGTCCTGAGAATGGGTTTGGGGCAGTGGTGGCTGTAGCTCTTGATGACTCAGAGCAAATGCACAGAGCAGGGTGGACATGGGGCTGGGCTTGGCTCTACATCATCGGCCCCTTGTTGTCACCTCTCTCCTTCCCTGTTGAGAATTTCAGGAGCTCCTGCTGAAAGTGGAAGCATAGCAAGGATCCATGGCTCAGGTCACCTCTCCCCAGCTCCCAGGACATCCACAGGACACTGTTCTCTGGGTGGAAAAACTCTGGTATGCGGGACCTGCCCCCTCCTGTTCTCAGCCTGCTGCCCCAGCCTGGGGAACTTGGATGTGTTCTCTGCATTAATTTCAGACTTTGGGTAAATACCAGCGCTGGGGTTTGGAAGGGAGCATCCTTTAGCCCAAACTTTCCACCACCAGGCACAGCCCAACCTGGGGCCCAGATCCCAGGCCAGTGGAGCTGAGTTTGCTCCACTGACTGCCAGGCTGGCAGGGGGCTGGGCTAGGAGATGGGGCATGACTCCCTAGTGGCCTTCCTGGTTGGGAATTAAGCCCAGGTTGCTACAATGGGCTTAATTCCCATTGGTCCTTCGTACAAGGTTCTGGAACCCGAGGACCCTGGTGGGAATGCCTGCTTGGGAGCAATGGCCACTGGGGATGTGGAGTTATGGCTGAATTCCTAGGCAAGTAGAGACCAGACACCTGGAATTTGACTGAGAGAAGATAAGGGTTGAGCTGAGCCTCTTGGCCCACACTTGTCATTCCAGCACTGTGGGAGGCTGAGGCAGGCAGGTCATAAGTTCTAGCCTCATCAATTCAGCAAGGTAGACCCAGGCACTAGACAAACAAACAAATGGAAAACAAGAACCCCTGATTTCAACCTCCAGTACAGAAAAAAAAGAAAGAAAAGAAAATGAGGGCTAATCAGCCTGATTCCTTAAACTTTGGGGATAGAGGCTCAGATTCTTGGAGTTTAGTCCTGGGAGCCATTTAAAGGTTAGAAAGATAGGGGGTTACTTGGGGTCAAAGCTCATTCTCTTAACCTTAATTTGCCCTTGATTTCCAGGGCTGGGAAGGACCTCACAGAAAACAGCCACTTCATTTCTTTGGGGGTTATATTTGTGTTTGGGTACCACTGAACCATGGACATGGTGGCTAGGAAATGCTGCCCACGTATTACGATTTCATGTACCGTTTTGGGGATCCATGGAGTGGCCCTTATATGCAGTAAAGGGTTTTAACCTCAGGCAAGGGAAGCTTGGCCCTTATTCCAAGCTCCCATGAGGTGCTACCTGGGCCATGCCAGAGAGGCTAAAGTGGGATATACAGTGGCCCTCTTAGGCCAGGAGGCTCTGAAATCTAAAGACAGCCACGTGCATGATCTGCTGTGTCTGGGTGACCCACTGCTAATAAAAATCCTGGATCTAAGTCTTGGGGGTGCTTGCGGGGTCAGCAAGGCTCTCTGCGTCATATACATTGTTGCCAGAGACGTAAGTGTTGTCTCCTTAACTGTGTCAGGGGAGGACGGTGGGAGCCACGGCTGCTGTCCCCTGGATGCTGCCCCACGCCCTCGTCCTCTGCTGCCTGTCCTCTCTACCTCTCTCTGGCATGCACCATAGCTGTCTGCACAGTGGTGGTGCTGACTTCTGGGAGTCTTTCCAGCGAATCAGCAAACTCGAGTGTGTCTTGGGGACCTCCCCAAAAGGCCCCTTTCAGCTCTGCCAGAATGTGTGCTCTGCCCAGGGTGGATCCGTATTGGCAGAAGGACAAGACCTCTGCCCCCTGGCTGCCCTTCCCTGACACTGCTTTCCCCTCCTGGCAGTGCATCCTCTCTGGCCCTCCTGTGACAGGAATACACCTTTCAGCAGGAAATGCTCCAAGCACTGCTTGGCTTTGTCCCCTGCTTCCTCTCTGCTTTTGAGTGCCCGCAGGGGGACAGCTCTACCACAGATGCTGACGGACTCCGCAGAGGAAACGGTCAGTGTGCCTAGTCCTGTGCTTCCTGGGTGGGCTGGAGGCCTATGCTGGGAGCACAGGAACCATTGGCCCAGAGGACCAGAGCTGCTTCCCCCTGTGGGGAAGGTTTGAAGATGCCATTTGAGCGCAGCCTGATGAAAAGGTACTGTGGGTATGTCAAGGCAGCTTAAGCGCATTCTACAAGGAGAGCTACATACATGGAAGCATGGAAAAAGGAGAGGGTCCAAGTGCTGTAGATCAATACATTTAGAAATAAAGCTGGGCCAGGCCTGGAAGAGCCTTCATGGCCTGGCTTTCTTCTCTAGGTAACAGGAAGTCCCTTTGCCTGGGCACTTTAGGGAATGTGTTCTCAGGAGGAAACCACAGTCCATACCATCTGTGTTTGGATGGCTCCCCCTCCATGAAGTCCCCAAAACTGTCCCTCTATGCCCAAGCTCACCCCGGTCTTCCATTCCAGCAGGAGCATCTGTCAGCCTCGGCAAGGAGGCTATGCCACAGGAGGCTGGCTCTCACCCCACCTTGGCCATCCCATCTCCATGATACCTACCCCACCCCTTCCCCTGGAAGACAGGCTCCTAAGCTAGGCATGAGCTCATCCAGTATTCCTAGGTGAAGTACACTGTCACTCATCCTATTTTAACTCCAAGGCAAAGAGGCTCAGAGGGGCCAATAGCTTATTCGGCTCAGGTCCCATGGCCAGAGAGTGGCAGAGCCAGAAGCAAATGCAGTGAGTCTGATTCCAGTAGCTGTCCCACTGCACTATTGCAGTACCCTGATTCCTGCTTCTCAGGTAGGGGGGTCAAGAGCAGGGGCCAGGAACTGGAGGTGGCGCCCCCTGGAGGTCTGTCATAGTCACTACCAAACTTCCGCTTTAATCACCCTTGAGGGGCTGGCAGTATAGCTTGGTAGCAGAGTGCTGGCTTAGCAAGTGCAAGGCCCTGGATTCCATCCCTAGCACCGAGAAATGCAAAGCATTATCCAAACAACAACATGGATCAATAACTGTTTGATGAGTGCCTCCTATAAGAGAGTTCTTGGATTTCGTTCAGTGTCCAAGTTCGATGGAAAAGACCAGGACGATTTAGGCTGCCGAAAAAGACCCCAAACTCCAAGAGAAACAGAGCACCCCTCAACAGACTCTGCCCAAATTCTTGATCCCAAAGGTCAGCTGAGAACTGCCAACACAGGCAGCATCCCATCCCAACCTCCCTGCTGCCTTCCCACCGTCTCCAGCATGCCCGCAGGAAAGCTTTTCCACCTCTGACTGTCCCCTGTGAGGCTGGCAGGGTCGTGGTACCTGAGAGCCTCCTTGCAGGACACCCTTACAGCTGGAGTCTCCCTGGAGACTCCTGCACTTCCTCCCAGCCTGAATTCCTCTAGCAGCATCTCCTTATGAGGCAGCTACTTCTTTTCTTTAATTCTTCAAAAGACTCATTCTCTTCTGTCTGAACCCGTCTTAAATTACGCACTCCATAAAACTGACCATCAGAACTTTCAAGTGTACACGGTTCAGTGGCATTTAGCATCCACGCTGCTATGCCACCATCACCGCTATCCATCTCCCGAACTCTTCCTCCCGCAGACGAGAAAATATATATATGTATATATATATATATATATATATATATATATATATATATATATAATCTATATCCATTAAACAACAGCCCCCACGCCTCCCAGCTCCTGGCAACCACCCTTTTGCCTTTTGCCTCTATGAACTTGATTACTACCTTTCTTTCTGAGGAAGGAAATCAATGGCTTTCCTCAGCACTCTATCTAGGTGTGTTTATGAGCAGTTCCCTCTGGACAGCTTCCAGAACTTTTCCCGGGAGTGCCCTATTTGCCAAGGAAGCCCTCACATGCCCAGAGTCCTCCCAGGCTCTCCTCACTGCCAGCAACCCCCACAGCAGGGGACACCATCACATATTCCACAGAGGAGCTGCATCTGTATGGAGTTGGGCTCTAAAGTCCCACAAAGTGCGACACCAGGCATAATCAGCCCCCATCTCCTGAAAGCCTCTTAGAAAGGTGCCTTGTGGGAAAACCCCATGCTGACCCCAAGGAGTCCAACACAGTAGACTCTTAGCCACTGCTGCAGTGCACTATTGCTTCAAGCAGCAGCAGAAAGACTTGGCTTGTTCTACTGTATGTAGATAGCTGTCCTCAAACATCAGACACACACTAGGGACCTCCATGGGTGCTCCCACCATGGGAGGAGTGAAGGAACTGGGGCCAGCTCCAAGAGCAGCAAACTGAGGCCTTTGTCTCTGACTTACTGGGTTCACAGAGCCAGCAGGAAGAGCACCTGCAGGATTTGTCACCACAGTGTTCTCTCTGGGTGATGCTGCGGTGCCCTGTAGCTGAGCTGAACAACTCAAAGCCAGCTGAACTTGATGGTAGCATCTGGGTTGCTTTTTTCCTGACAGGAAAATTCCTTCAGTGCTGCATCAGCAGCAAGCAGGACTGGGGCTGAGAGAGGGCTCCCTGCATCACGTGGAGGCCGTGTTGTCACTGCAGATGACTCTTTCTGGTCTGGAGAGCAGGGTGAGTTTCTCACCCTCCTTTGGTACCCTCTGGTGTGCCCAGTGCAGGGAGTATTCGAGCTGGGAAAACTCTTCACTGACTTGGAAATGTATTGGTTCTGTGTCACTAAGCACAGAAAGGAAGTTGTGAAATATGATATAGAAAGCAGTGGCATGTTATTTTCATGTCTATCTATTTGTGAGAATGACAGAAATTGAACTGTGATTATCATTGGGTGGTAAGTGGATAGTAAATTTAAACTTTTTCCATGTGGGTATTTATATTTCCTAAGCTTTATTCTTTGTCCTTTATCCTTTTTGAAATGAAATACATTTTTAAGAATAAAATGAAATTTTATATCCTTATTAAAAATCAATACCTGAGACTGTCACAGGTGAAACACACTCCAGCTCTGATGGGCCCTGGGGGAACTTCAGTCAGAGTGTCAAAGCTACTGAACTACCACCAGTGACCAAGGTGGTGGCCAGTTGGGGGCTGGGGAGGAAGCAAGCTCTTGAAGGGCTGCAACTCTTAGGAATTTGCTGTGGAACAGGATTTTCTTGTCACTCTGTCCAAAAGATTGTGGGCCCAAGGTCCTCGCAGCTCATAGCCCTAGCTCACAAGGGTGACCTCATGAAGTTCTTGGCCTCTGAGTGTTGGGGAAACAGGTCTTTACACACACACACACACACACACACACACACTCACCCAGCCAATAGGGGCCAGGATGGGTGACAGCCTTTGCTTCTTTTTATTCTAGAGCCAGATCAAGACTGAGAAATTCACCTTATCTCTGATCACAGTGCAGAAAATGGCCTGGAATCCAAGGAGACTTTGTAATCAGTCATACATTTACATTCTGGGTCCACTGTTTATCAGCTAGCTGTGCCTTAGTTTCACTATCTATAAAGTGGGCACAATTAGACTTGCTCTTTTGAGGCTTTCTCACTTCAGTGAGGAGAGCGTGCATGGGGCAAGCTCAGCTCAGGTGATTCAATGACCTGCATATCATGCCCCTCGGCCTCCAGGTAGCACAAAAGCAGCGAGGTGTTTAGCCTTTCTCCCTGCACAGAACTTCCTTTAAGTCCCTTGGGTGAGCATAAGACAAAAGCACAGGAGCAAATCAACAAAGAGCAGTATAAGCTGAATCATGTCCTCCACACAGAAGCTGTCTTGAGGTCCTACTCCTTGGTGACCATGACTGTGACCTTTTGTGGAAATAGGGTGTTTGCAGATGTCATTGAGTTAAAATGAGGTCACTAGGACAGGCCCTAGTCCAGTGTGACTGATGTCCTTGTAGGAAGGGGAGATGGCTGTGGAAGACACAGGGGCATGAGAAGAACAGGGACACCAGAGTCAAAAATCACAGCAAGGCAGCCGGAAGCCAGGGCTCGATGGCCACTCCCACGGCCTAGGAAGCGTGGAGGAGGGAGTCTTCCTGCAGAGGACAGAGGAGGCAGGCCCTGCTGGCTCTTGAAGTTTCCCAGCCCCCAGAACTGTGACACAGCACTCTTCCGCTGTTTGAAGCTATCTTGTTTTAAGTACTTTGCCACAGCAGAGAGGATGAACACAAAGGGTAACTTTCTTCGCAGCTCTGCCACTGATTTAAATTTTAACAAGAAGATGTGCAGACTCACTCCCTGGCCAACCTCACGTCATGTAGATGACTTGGGAAGTGAGTCGCTTCTGTCTAATCTAAGAATCTCCTCTGCCTTTCTTGCTCTGGTGAGACAGAATTTTTACACCTTGAGATTGTTCTTGGTGGTCTTTCTAGTTCTTTCTCCTCTGCCCTCTGACCAGAGTCCGGTCGTTGTGAGCTCACGGCCTGGCTCCCTGACCCTCAGATTGTCATGGGCTTCTCTACTCTCTTGCTGTACCCTGTGCTCTTGCATTTCTGGGGAAACAGAGGAAGAGAGAAACTCTGCCAGGGAGAGACTCTCCTTGAGTCCATGCAGGATGTGTTTCAGCAGGAGGCACAGCTGAGTCTGTCCAGCTGCCTAAACTTGCTCAGGATTCTTAAATGTTCTCTTGGGACACTTAGAATTCTCCATTCTGCAGTCCCAGGAGGGGAATGTGGGACGGCTCCTTGTCCTGCCCCAACTCCTCTCTCCCCATGTGGCTCCTGGTAGCACAGCCATGCTGCCAGCCCTGAGATCACCTGAGAAATTCTTGCCACTCTATCCTCGGCAGTGCAATGTCTGTAGTGCAGGCCAAAGAGAAAGGCTGAAAGAATGAGATACAGTGAAAGCTGCCTGGTAAAGTTGTAAAGGATGTGTGCTGCACAATTTTAAAGGCCACTGTGCACATGGGCCAGGACAGAAAGGCGCTCCCCAGGGGTATGTAATATAGCACTCTGGGTACAACAGGCCAACTCCAGGATTCCCAGGAGAAAAACCTGATATTCTTAGCTGCCCTTTTCCGGTTAGCTTGGTGGCTGAGGCCATGGGGCTCTTGTTGTAATCCTGGAGCACCTGCTGGATCTCAGAGTGAGGAGCACATCAGCCAGGAGTATAGGTTAAGGCCAGAAGATGTGGTCATAGCACCAGCCTGGCCACCGAGCACAAGCTGGGCTCTGAGGTGTCAGGAGTGGATCCTGCATCAGCTGTGCCTAGAAGCGGCTGCTGCTTTGAGCTCCATCCTCCTCGGGAGGGGGCTTCATGATCGCACTCACGTGCCCACAGTCCTATGGGCCAAGGAGCCTCACACCCAGCTCATAGATAAGGAAACTGAGGCCCAGTAAGACCAGTCATCCCTGTCAGAGCCACACTGCTAGGGAAGAGCACACTGGGATGGGAACCCCTCTACCTGATCCGCTCCTGGAAGGCACTGGCCTCCCAGATGTTCGCATGAACTCAAGTTCAGGGCTGTAAACAAAGGTGACAATGTGCCAGAATCTCAGCTACATTGAAGAAAGATAAGATGGAACTGGAGTTTCTGGGATAAGCACCCCCTGGGGAGACTAGAGGGAGCTGTCACAGTATTCTTGGTGACAGGAGCTGCCCTTGGAGGTCACAACCTCAGGTAGACTGTGAACCGCCTGTGGCCAGGGAAACCACAGGTCTCTTCTTGCTTGTTGGCTGGGAAGGTGGGAGACCACTCATGGCAAGTGGGGTGGCCCGAAGCAGCTGCTGTCCAGCAGTGGTGAATGGCCAGGGAGCTCAGTGGTGAGGAGCAGATGTACAAAGCAAGCAACCCTCCCATCTCGGCCACCCGCTGGTTATAGAACATGAGCCATGCACAGTCCTTTAGCCTCTGAGCCCCTGAGCCAGAGTGAGGACATTCTGGGTCCCACTTCCTAATCTGTGAAAGAAACAGAAAACAGAATGTGCCATAAGTGGCTCCATAGATGAGAAATTGTGGCTGTTCTGGTAGAACTTGGCAGAGAGCCCCAAATCCCCGGCTCTGACTTCTCCACGCACCTCTGCCCTGCCCCTGACTGCCCAGAGCATAGCTTGAAAAGCAACTGAATGAAGGTATTCGTTGGGTCAATAGATGGCTGGGGCAGGAGGGGGCAGGTGGCCACCAAAGAAGCCAGCACACCAGGGACTTCTGGACAGGGACCAGCTAACGAAGACTCCACAAAGGGCAGGCTAAGCAGGCTTCTGGGAGGAGGTGGCACTTGAAGCCAAGCGATCTGATAAAGATGTAAATGCCCATAGGCAGGAAGAGCATCCAGTCATAGGGACTGAGCGGAGCGGGCCACACCTCGGGCTGGAAGTGACAGAGCGGGTCCCGAGGGCTTCCAGGGAAGGAAGACTGAGTTTGAGAAGGGGATGGGGTCTGCCGTGGGTGGGTCAACTCCTGTGGACCTGCAGGTCCCAAGGGGGGTTGAGTTCCTGGCAGTGGTACAAGGCCATCTCTCTAGTCTTCACCTCTGCAGTGTGCGCAGAGGGAGAAGGAATATGCAAATAACCCCAGGCATTCATTGATCCAGGATGGGGAGGGTGCTGCAAACACCAAAGGGCGAGCCGCTCCCCAGTGTTTTCAGTAGAAAGGAGAGGCAGCACGAATTAGTCACTGTTTCCCAGACAGTGTTGCGGCAGGGGTCCTGCTGACTCTGCCACCGGGGAGCCAGGAGCTATGGATCATTGGTGTGACAGGTGTGGTGTCCCACAAGGAGGGCAGTAGGGAGAGGCTGGGGCATCTAGGAAGCTGAGGCTCCACACCGGTGCCCTTCCTCAGCCATTCCTCTCCACTGCACTCCTGTCTCTGGGGCAGGGGTGTGAGGGTCACCTGAGCTACCAGGCCCTCTGTGACCCGGGAGTCTCTCCGCTGAAACATCAGTGAAACAAGTCACAGTGGAAGCCAGCATGGCTTGGGTTTGTGAAACCAGGGGAGGTGTCAGAAGGATGATGCTTTGGGGGACTGATGGCTGGAGAAGAGGTGAAGGCTCCCCATGGCTGGGCCTTGAGGGCTAAGTGGGGTGAGCACGGGAGACAAAGACCAGCCCTCTACCAGGAACCTCCCTGTGGGGCTCCAGGGCCTCTGCTCACCCAAGGGGAATGCCCAGAGACTCCCTGGGGACCAGCGCCCCCTGGTGTCACCCAGCAAGCAAACTCACTGGGTTAGCCCTGGGCTTACACTCAGGGTCAAGGGCAGCCATGCATGGGGAGGCAGAGGAGGGCCCAGTTGCAGGCGAGCCTGGGCTCTAATGTCCCTAAATCCAGAAGGAGCTGGGCATGATAGTGCAAGCCTGTGGTTCCAGCACTCGGGAAAGCTGAGGCAGGAGACCTGCAAGTTCAACCCCTGCCCAGGCAGTTTAGGAATTTATCAAGACTGCCTGAAGATGATAGATAGATAGATACATAGATAGATAGATAGATAGATAGATAGATAGATAGATAGATTTTAAAGGCTGAGTTCTAGCTCAGTGAGGAGGCCTGGGATTCAATTCTCAGTACTGGAGGAAGAAAATCCAGAAGGAAATGGGTTGGGGGGTGAGAACTAAAATGAGTGCCCACCAGGGCCAGAGCTGAGACAGTAGGTTACAAATATGAAAGAAGAGGTTCAGGGCCACCACTGGGCTTGGAGATTTAAGCCTCATCTGATGGGATTCTCTGTCCCCTGGTGCTGCCCCTTGGGTCCCAGTGCAGCCACTTATTCTAGCTTCAGGGTCGGAGCTGGCCGATCACCTAGATCCACAGCTTCACAGAATCCCTCAGTGAACAATAGGAAGAAAGAGGTCCCTAGTCAATTTGTCACCAGAGGGCTGGCAGTATAGGTGCAGCTCAGTGGACTAAGCGCTTGCTTAAGGAAGTGCAGGGGCCAGGATTCGATCCCTGGCTCCACATGCTGTACTGGCCCCGTGTGGTGGCACACACCTGTAATCCCAGCACTTGGGAGGCAGCAAACAGGAGGATCACTATGAGTTAGAGCTGCATAGTGAGACCCTGTGCGTACACACACACACACACACACACACACACACACACACACTTTGTTATCAGAGCTCCATGGTGATTTCCAGGCTCTTAGCAGGAAAGGGGCCCATGTAATTTTGCTGAACTCAGAATTTCCTCTGTGTGTGTGTGTGTGTGTGTGTGCGTGTGTTGGGGTAGTGGCTTCATATGTGCACACCCACCGCCTTGCAAAGCATGTTCTAGAGAAGCCATGTTGGGGAAGCACAGTATGGCTCCTAGTGACAAATGCACTTTAAGGAGTCAGGAACAGCTGTGTTATGGAACTGGAGCCATCTTAGCAGGAGGAAGGAGATGGAGAAGGCCTGGACCCTCTCCCTGGCCTCAAGGGGAAATGGGCAGAGGTAGGGGGTCCTGTCTTTGGGGAGGGCCTTACAGGAAGACCTTAGAGCTGAGTCCACCCACTTAAAGCAGGCTCTTACATTGTACGGCCTGGAGTCACCCTGGGCCATCCCAGAAGCAGGTTGTGGCCACACTCGCTCCTCTGAAGCAGACGTTCTCAGGCACGTCCATTTTGAAAAAGTTTCTCAGATGCTTCTGATTCTAGGACTAAAGGTCACTTTCTAGAATAGTCCCCAGGCTTCCTTGCCAGTGTCTTATAAAGCTGAAAAGCATCTACCACATCCCAGAGTTATACTAAAACCCAGGTGTTCCCTTGAAGTGGAGGGCAGAGGTCAGGACAAGGGCTCATGGTTTGCTGGGGGAAACCTGTCCGCATGCGGGGTGGAGGCTGGGACACAGAAGCCAGGCTTTCAAAGGGAGGCTGGGTCTCCTTGCTTGGACATGCCTCTTGCGAAGGGTTTTCTCCCGCAAAGTGGCCCAAGATCAGCCAGGAATTGGAGGGCAGAGCCAGAAGGTGGCCCTGGAGTACATGAAGGGTGGTCCTTGGACTAAATTTGTCTACACAGGGTTTGTCATGTGGAACTTGCTTTAGCTGATTTGCACATGGCCTCTGGGGTGCAGGGAGGCCCTCAGAGCCAGGGTTGACGGCTCTGTGAAGAGCAGTGCATGGACCATCCCCTCAAGTCCAAGTCCCCCTGTCTATGCAATGATGGCAGCATGGCAACCCTAAGGCCCTCTCTGCTCTGTCTATGACCTTATAAGAGGGAGGCTCTGGGTGCTTGATGACTACCTAAATCCACAGGATTCGGCTTATTGTAACTGCATTTCACAGACAGGAAGGTGGATGCATTCCATTATTTGTCTGCACATAGATAAAGTCGAGGCGCCCTATTCTAGTAGAGGCCTTTTTTCCATCTCTGGGACCGCGCAGCACGACTGCTTCATCTTCAGTACCCTCCAGAGGGCGCCGCTGCCTGGAGTTGTAGCCA
Source organism: Myocastor coypus (assembly GCA_004027025.1). Classification (NCBI taxonomy): domain Eukaryota; kingdom Metazoa; phylum Chordata; class Mammalia; order Rodentia; family Myocastoridae; genus Myocastor; species Myocastor coypus. The sequence continues at coordinate 6,218 of PVJA010019173.1, read as the reverse complement.
GACTCAGCGCTTACTGGGAAGCAGGCTCATCCCTGCTTCTTTACAACAGCCTCTCAACCCAAAGGGTTGGAGGCGGGCCAAGCTAAGTACCTCCCATCGGGGCGTTACAGATCTTCCTACAAAGAATGGAAAGAAGCTCGGAGGGCAGCGGCCTGCCTGTTCATTCATTCATTGGCTCATTCAGTTACTCTCTGCCTGCGCCCGGTGCTGGGTTAGGAACAGCACACGCCCTAAACAAAAGGTCCCTGCCTTGGCTTCAGGGCACTGCCCAAGTGACCTTCATAGACTGTAGGGTCTCAGGGGATCCTGATCCATGGTAGCAGACTTGGTTTCTTCCTTTCCTCTAAAGCCAAATCTTAGGTATACCCACGCCATGTGGAAGAGTCCACTCTCCCTCTGTACACCCCGAAGGCCTGGCTCGCTGGAGAAGCAAGCTCTCCCAGATGTTCTAATTCCCTTTGAGCTGGGTATGCAGGGAAGCTGCTGCCGCCACCCACCTCCCTTCCCCCCAGCATAAGGCACCTCTATGGCAACGCTGCCCCAAACAACAACCTTCTTTGGCTTCAAGATCACACGTCCGCACCTGCTGATGCTGTAATTTTCCATAGCAGGACCTTGAAAGGCCTCAAAGAAAACAGCATCTGCCTTTTCATTACAGGACTGCTTTGTGCCAGGTTTTCTATTGGCTGTATCTTGAACCCTCACCATTGCCTCGCAAGTCCATTTCACAGATGCATTTCCTGAGCAAACACACCAGGATTCCAAACAAGATCTGGGCTGCCAAAGCCCGCATCCCCTCCACTGGCCCTGGGGGACCTGCCCTTACCCCTTTGCAGTTGTTGTCCTCCCTGTCCCCCAGGCTTTCACTCCTGTCACCATCCCCCTGCTGCTGCACACATGCAGGCAATGCCAGGCCCCTGGTGGAAGGAAGGCAGGGCTGTTACTCAGCCTTGGCCTGACTGGCATTTGGGGCTGTGTGGTTCTCCGCTTTGTGTGTGGTTGTGTGTGGGGTGTTCTGTCCAGCCTGAGATGTTTGGCAGACTCCTGGCTTGTCTCCACCACATAGTAGCATGCCTGGTCCCTAACATGGTAGCAACAAAAAATAGATAAAATGCCTTCAGGAAAAGCCTTAAGTTCGCTGGGAGGCAAAAGAACCCCCAACTGAGAACAACTGCTTTATAAAGAAGTTATAAAGAAGGGTCAGGGTCAAGTTGATGCAGCCTCTGCTCACTTTAGGTGGTAAAGATACAGAACAAAAGGCAGGAAGAGTGAACTGGCTTACAAGGAAGGAAGGAAGGAAGGATGGAAGGAAGGAAAGAAGGAAGGAAGGAAGGAAGGAAGGAAGAAGGAAGGAAGGAAGGAAGGATCTCAGTGGATGTGGGATGTTCTAGGATGAGGGTCTGAACATCTAGATTCTCATACAGATCCCCTTCAATCTGCTTTGGGCTGGCCTAGGGTACTGTCCTTCCCTTCTCTGGGTCTTGGGACTCTGAAATGAGGGAGATCACAGGTCCTGAGACCTTGGGTATCTGATCTGGGTACAGCCAGACAGAGGTCAAGGGACTGAAAGGGGCTGTCCCCAGGCCAGGACTGCCGACCTGCCCTATCCTTTTTTTTTTTTTTTTTTCTTACTCATGCCCCTCAAATCAAATCAATTACTGAAACAGGCAGTCCCTCTTGGCAAAATCAGACATGGCTCCTATTTTGGACGGATGTCTTGAAAGGAAAAACACGTAACCTCAAAGGTAACCAAATATCCAAATCGTGATGCCCAGCATCACACACCCCAAATCCACCTATTCATGAGTTTAACAAAAAGCTTCTTTAGGATACACTGAAAGGCTATTGAGAGTGAGCAGAGTTGCCTCTTACATACCCCAGCCAGCCCACAGGGCCCGCCCTCCAGGACACACACAGACACACACACACACACACACACACACACACATGCGCATGGGTGTGCACACACACACACACACACACGTACACTCTGCTGCTTATAAGGAGGTTCTGAGTTTTTAAAAGTAAACTCAAGCATTTCCGTTCTTGCCCTGCATTCAACTTTTGAAAAAAGGAGCTGTTTTACTGGTTTCCCTGCAAATTTCCCTTCTCTCTTGTCCTCTTACTGCACTCCTACTCTCTCTCCAGCTCTACACTGTGCCTGAAACTTTTCATGCAGAGGGGACAGATGCAGAGACAGTGATAAGATGTACTTCTACCCTCAGACTCCTTCCCAGAGCAGTGCTCAGTCAATCCCTCCTGGTGCCACTTGTAAGCAAAGCCCCTCTGCATTGCTCCCTCTCAGACCCTGAGTGCTCTTCCTGGAAGGTGCATTTTATCCCCACCTCAGGCTTTCACTTCCAGCTGCCTTTACTTCTGGACATTAAGGGTCAGGCAGGTGTTGGTACAGCTGTAGCGAGGGCACCCTGATGCCTGCCACCTGGACACAACACAGGAACTTCCCAGAGACAGAAATAGAATCAGGCAACTAATGTCTTTCACATTTTCTCTGACCACAACTTGCAGCAAGAAGCACATTATACAAATATTAAATTTGCATATATTTACATATATACATATACCATGAACAATCGCACCCTCAAAAAGAGCTATAAAATATACAACGGCAAATAAAAATTTCCAGAAGTTTTACCCATAGCTACATGGGAGGCACTATAAACTTTTTTGTGTTTCGTATTTTATTAAAAACTCCATTAAATCCATGTCACAGGCTATAGAGGGACAGGTCATATCCTACATGTTCCTACAGACAGAGCTAGACTAAGGGTGAGACTTTACACATACACATGTGGGCTTTCCCACACTAAAACTTGCACCATCTCTGGCTAAAAGAACATTCCAAACTTGTACTCTCCCGAATTCACAGCTTGTGACCTCAAGGGGGCCTGGGAGCAGTCCCAGCCAAGCAATCCAGGTTTGTGGGGTCCAGGGAAGGCAGGACAAATTATCCTTGTTATGTCTTGCTTTTTTGAGACAATTTCCCTCCCACTGTACCCCTTGAACTTATGATCCTCCTGCAACAGTGTACCAAAGTTAGAGGCATGCCCGCCATGCCCAACTTATATCTTTTATTTCTTGCACAAATCCATCCCTGGAGGTTTTTCTCTCATTTTTAGAAAAAAGAAAACTTAGCCTCAGGGAGACTCACTAATCTCACCAAGGCCACATAGTTGCTGAGTGGTTGGCTTGCTGAGATTTGAACTTGGGTCTGCCTTGAGTGCCATGTGCTCCTGGAGCTCCTTCTGGGGTCTGGAAAGGGCCAGTGGGGACAAAGTGAGGCCCCTGGCATGCAGGTCGGGACCTCCTGGGGTGGGGGTGTGTGCTCACACTGGCTGCAGGTGGGGCAGGGTGCTTTCCAACATTAAAGAGAGAATCCAATGTAAGTACGATTATGTAAGGATGATTTTCATGGAAAATTTTAGGAAAAGGAAAACTACTTAATATTAATAATAGTATCAAACAGGTACTGAGTCCTTGCCCAGTTGTGGGCACTGAGCTAACTGTTTTGCTTGGGTTGCCTCGTTTACTGTGCACCGAGTACCCCTGATGGGCACATAGCCTGGCACATGGGTGGCACTCAGGAGGTATTGGAGAATGAGTGAATATCTTATTGGGCCTTGGTGCTAGGAGCTACATGTAAATGTGTCAAAATTAAACACAACTTTAAAACTTCCAGCATCAGGGCTATCAGAGTTGGGGAGATAGCTCAGTAGAATAAGCGCTTGCCTGGTGAGCTCAAGGGCCTGAGTTCAATCCCTAGTTTGGGTGGGGAATGGGATTCCAGCATCTTGGAAGGGCTGGTATTTTGTTCTTCCTAAAAGTCCCTTCATTAAATCTTTTCTGTATTTTGCCTTTCAGATTAGGAACACCCCTTTCCACCACTCCCACCCTTGTCAAGAGTGAGGAGGTTTCTTTTCACTGCCCCCAGCTCCTGAGCTCAGCAGTCCACAAGGGAACATCCCACATCTATCTGCATTGCTCCTCAGAAAGCCAGCTGTCAAGGGCACTCAGCTGACTAGATTGGTCCTTGTCCCTGGCAACTCAGAAGGCTAGTATGAGAGATAAAGACAGAGGCCAGAAAACTTCTCTTGATTCTTCAGTCAGAAAGAGGAACTGGCTGCAAGCTCAGAAAACCCAGACTTTAGTCCTGTGTCTGCCCCAAAGTCTCATGGTTAGAAAGTCATTGAGCCTTCCTGGGTTCCCTCACCCTCGTCATGGGATGGGAATGGAGGGCTGTACTTCCAAGACCCACCCGTCCCTAAACCGCACCCACTGCTGTACCGGGACCCAAAGCACCCCACTCACTCAATTCAGCCTTGCACCCCCCCTCCTGTGTCTCCTGACAGCTGCCGCTACTGAACTGGGATCCACACATCAGTCAGCATGCAGGGTGCTCAGCTGTTCAGGAGGAAACTCTACTGGAATCCCTGCCTTCAGGATGGCAAGGAGAATAAGCATGGAAAAGTTTGGGTTGGAGCCTGTCTCTCACCTGGAGACAGCCTGACACCCCCCTAGAGCTTGCTCTGGCTCAGAATGTGGGTTGGGTTGACAAAGTGACAGCTTCCTCCCCACCCCCAGAGCTGGCAAGGGCCCTTGCTCAGCTTTATTTTAGAGAAACCCAGAACAGGGAAAAGTGGCCCTGGTCTGTGTTCCCTGATCTTTTGGCTCAGGAAATATCCCCTTTTGATAGACATGGGCATGTCTGGAACACTGCCCTGGTCCTGAACTGCCCTGTCCCAGGTTCTGCCAACTTCCTCCCAGCCCTTCCCTGGCTCTTTAGTTGCCTAGTGGTTCCCATACTAAGCCAAGGGGTCCAAGGCCGTAAGAACCCCAGCTGAGGCACCTGCTGCATACCTGGCTTGCTGTCCACATCATTTCGTGTCCCCCATCCCCACCAAAGAGGAGTCCTCATTCTCAGGTTACCGACACAGTAACTTGAAGTTTCCACCAGACCCAAAGAGGCCCTGCGAGGGCTTGAACGCATGCTTCTTTGACCGTGGGAATGTACCGCACATCCCTGTATCTTCCCGCCCCGGGACTTGAACGCGCAGGGCAGCGTGGCACAAAGCTCCCATTTCTTCATCCCGAGCGCTGTAGAGCCCCTCCTCCCAAGTTCCTGAGCCCCAATCACTCTGAGTCCGCAGGAGCCGGAAAGTTTGCTCAACTATTCTGCGGATACCGCTGGAGATGTGCGGAGCCCTAGCGGGAAGATGGAGAGGTCGCATTCGCCCGCCCGAGGCACGCGCCCCCGCCTCTCTTTCGGACGCCCGGAGAGAGCCTTTCCCCAAGGGAAGGTGACTATTACCTTGAAGAGTTGGACTCCCTCCTCCAAAAACTTCAGTGCACCTGGTGAGGTGGCCAGGGACTCCCGGGGCCCGGAGGCCTGGGTCTCGCTGTGCACGGGAGGGCACACTGCACACACGCTGCGCACCCCTCCTTCTGCCGGCGTCCTGTCCGTAGATCCCCTCGGGCGGTGGCCGCAGCGGCAGCAGCAGCGGCTGGGTTGCAGAGTTGCGGCTGATCGAGGGAAGGGACGCAGAAATGTGTCGGAGCCCCTTGGCACCCGCGTCAGGTGCCGCCACGGAGGGAGCGAGGGAGAGACCTTGTACAGGGCGGGCGCGTCCTCAGCTCTGCGAGCCCCCTCTGGAAGCACGGGGAGGTAGGTGGGCGGGCATGGCGCGCGGTGACACATACATAGGGGCGGACGGGGGAGGGGACGGCGCACCGGTGGTGAGGGGCGGGCGGGAGGGGCGATCGGGGAGGAAAACCCCACCCCCGGGGGGCAGAGGGGCGGCGGGCGCGGGAGGGGAAGGCCGAAGCGTCCGGAGCGCGCGAGACCCGGCTGGGAGAGGCGCGCGCTGGGGAAGCCGCCCAGGGCGCAGGGCGCGCGCGGACCCGGAGGCTCCCGCCCGAAGGAGCGCGGCGCGGCCAGGGTGGAAGGACCGGCGTCTGCATTGCGGTCGGCAGCTCCGCAGTCGGAGGGGCCCCAGAGGGCTGTACCGCAGAGCAGTCTCTAGTGCCCGGGTTCCGAATCCCGCTGGGGTTCCCGGAGCCCCGCGGAAGTCAGGCTGGGATCCCCCAAGGGGCGATCGCGGCGCTCACGGCCCCCTCCTCCGGAGCTGCGATTTGGAACACCCCTCGGCGAGGAGCCAGCTGGAAGTTTTGGGGGCTTGGTAGGCGGAAGAGCAGAAGAGGGA
>PVJA010019172.1:0-30165 GCA_004027025.1 Myocastor coypus | reverse complement strand
GCCAGTGGCATCAGCACGGAATGCCCGGGTTCACAGTGCAGCTGTGGTTCGTGTCCATCTTGCGAGTGGCTCTTCCGCCGCACATCATGACGGGGTGGGGGCAGGGGGATCTGGGAGGTGACGGGGGTGGGGGGATCCTCTGGGCTCTTAGGAAATCTCACTCCGCTTTTCCTGCTCAATGGTCTCTTTGGTCGGCAGGGTGTTCTCCTGTGTCTCCGTTTTTTTCAGCTTGGCCTTGTGGAAGCTGGCGATTTCCCCCATGTCTGGTTTATCTGCCATTTTCTTAAAACAATCTGAAGTGTCTCACTTCGAGCCTGAGCTCCTGGTGTTCCCACTTGCATTGCTGCAGCAAGAGACCTCTCTGTGCAGCGGTTTTATATGAGCTCAACAAAAAATATGGTTCCACTGAGGTTGTCAGCTGGTCAACATGTTGTCAGAGTTGGTTTGATTAAATGTAACACATATTATTGTTTATACATTCCTCTCATTGGTTCATACTTAATGTGTTAAGTATTGAAATTTTACTTTCATGGGTTATAGATAATTAAACAGATCCCTTGGTGAAAAGAGACTATTGGACAGGACTCCAACTGATGAATAATAAAGCAGCTACCTGGAATAACATTAATGAGTTTTTATTCATTTATAAGGAGCCCTAATCGTCTCCATAGCCTTATAGGATATGTTTACATTGGTCATTGTCAGGAGGTTAAATTTTCAAAAATAAGACAATGAGTTTGTTTTTATTAAAATATGCTATTGGTACAAAACTAAATTAGTTTTTAAATTTTATTTATTTATTTTTTGCCTTTTTGAGACAGGGTCTCACTATGCAGTTCAGGCTGGTCTTGAGCTAACTTTTGTAGCCCAAGCTGGTCTCAAACTCGCACCAATCCTCCTGCCTCAGCCTCCCAAGTGCTGGGATTACAGGCATGAGCCAACACGCCAAGCTTTTAAAAATTTTTTTTTTAAATTATTTATTTATTTTCTTGTTTCAGGACTTTTGTTTATTTATTCATTTTTATGGCTGGCTCAGCCTGCCCTGAGGGCAGGGCTGGCGTAGCATGTGGTGCCAGGAATCGAACCGTGGTCCCTGCAGCCGCCCAAGCTTTCCTAAGCAGGTGCTTTAGACCACTGAGTCATCCTGCCAAGTCCCTACAAAACTAAATTAGAAAACAAAATTAATGACAATTTGTTCTGGCTAATATGTTGTATCCTGTATTCATGCCTCCCAAATATACAGTATTATAAAATATAAATCTGAGATTATTTATAACACTAGATATTTCCTTTCAGATTTGAACATATGTCCTTTATGCTACAGATATCTGCAATCAGAGGTTCATAGCAGGCCCACAAGCCATCAGTTAAACGATAATTTTCTAACAAAAACATATGATGTGTTTGCTTGCTGTGCATATGCCATTCCATTTTTTAAAAAATTTGTTTATGTTATGGCTGGCTCAGCCTGACCTGGGAGTAGGGCTGGAGTAGCATGTGGTGCTGGGGATTGAACTGTGGTCCCTGTGGTTACTGAAGCAGGCCCTTTAGACCACTGAGCTATCTCACTGGCCTGTGCCATTCCATTTAGAGATGCTTAGCCAGGGCCGGCGGTATAGCTCAGTGGATTTAGCGCTTGCTTAGAGGAAGCACAGGGGCCAGGGGCCAGTTGCTGGCCCTGTGTGCCACGCCGGCCCTGCTCTAGAGTGCACTGAGCCGGCAAGACTGGGCGTGGTGGCGCGTGCCTGTAATCCCAGCCCTTGGGAGGTACAAACAGGAGGATCACTATGACTCAGTAGTGAGACCCTAAAGAAAAAAAAGAAAAGAAAAAAAAAAGAAAAGAGATGCTTAGCCAAAGTGGAAGTTTCATCATGCCTGTTGTGCTACACAATTGTATATGACTACTGATGTCAAATTTTTTCTGTAAATCTATATAACTGTGGTCTGTTAACATATTACAGGGATTTAACTACTAGAACATCCATGGTTGGTCAGGAATAACAGTTCTCTGGTTATACTTTATATTTCAAGGTACCTAATACTCAGTAACATTTTAATAATTAAGTGTATTATAACACTATAATATAATGTCATTAGGCTTCTTTTCTTCTTGATGTTCAACAACTGAGGTTTAGAGATCAAAAATTAAAAAGATAGATGGGCTAAGAGAATAATCAATATTTTGGCTTTATCTCTCCAAGGTCAATGAGGACCCAGAATATAAGAGAACCTCTGCTATGATGTCCTATAACTCAGTTCAGCCCTTGACTTTCTGATCAAGGAGATTAGAAAACTGGACACATTTTGCTTGGTTCCAAGGTAAATTCTGAGATTAACTGACTTTAATAGATAGCAAGTGCTGGGCGTGGTGGCTCATGCCTGTAATCCCAGCACTTGGGAGGCTGAGGCAGGAGGATTGGTGTGAGTTCGAGACCAGCCTGGGCTACAAAAATGAGCTCAAGGCCAGCCTCAACTGCATAGGGAGACCCTGCCTCAAAAAGACAAAAAAAAAAAAAAAAAAAAAAAGCTAGCAAGAAATTAACTTTCATGAATTTACAGGTCTTCCTTCAACTTGGTCTCAAACATCCAGTAGAACAGTATAGCTGTAAAAATACATAAAACTATACCTAGTCTTCCCTGATCACAGTTAACAGGTCTCAGAATGATTTCCCACAAAGCCAAGTTATCAAAAGCCCCACAGATTTACCCAGTGTCCTCATGAAAACCCTGCCAAGTTTTGTTCTCACCTTACAGATGTGTATGAGTAGTGTAGCCAAGTATAGTACTGTTGACCCTCAGTCACCTGAGAACATGACGCTTGTTCACTCCCACTTCATTTCCCAGTTGGTGCCTGATATTTGTGCCAAGTTTAAAAAGACAAATTTTGGCCATCATGTCCCACTATGGAGACTGTATAGCTAACACAGTGACCTCAAAACTCAGGAAGAACACTTCCCTCCCTCCCTTCCTTCCTTCCTTCCTTCTCTTCCTTTCTCCTCTCTCTCTTTCTTTCTTTTTGCTGGGCAAAATAGCTTTATTAGAGAAAGCCAGGGCTACATAACATTTAAGAGTTAGCATTGGGGGGCCAGTGAGATAGCTCAGCAGTCTAAAGCACCTGCTTAGGCAAGCTTAGGCAACCACAGGGACCACCGTTTAATCCCTGGCACCATATGCTGCATCAGCCCCACCTCCAGGGCAGGCTGAGCTGGCTACAACATAAATAAATAAATAAAGTTAAAAAAAGAGTTAGCATTGGGGCCCTTTTTCTCACCAAATGTGGGCACGACGCGGATGAAGCCCTGGTTGTCATGCATCCACCGCTTGGTCCAGCCTGTCTTCTTCTTCTGTTTGGCTACCTTGGGAGTCTGACCTCTCACTTTTCCCACCTGAGCTAGGGAACCATGGAGTGTACCTCCAAGCATGAGAGAAGCTACTTCCAGAGGGGCCAGGCTTCCACTCCACACTGGTCTAAGGCAGCTTCATCCTCCAACAGTTGACCTGGCAGGAGAAGGACTTGATCTTCCAATGTGATGCCCTCCAGTGACACCACATGAGCTTTAATCTGGACGACCGTCTCTTGGCTGGTCACTTCCAGGGTATGTAGATCCTAGGCACAGACAAATAGCTGCATGTTGACAACTGAACAGCTTAGCCAGCTACCACCACTGTGGAGATGGAGCCCAGGAAAGGAGGAGGAACACTTTATGTGGCCCCTGTCTCAATAAGAAAAGAGTGTCCTGGCTGGGGAAATAGCTCAGCTCAGTTTGATCTCTGGTACCAACAAAACAAAACAAACTCAAATGTCAATAACAATAATAACAACAGTAACAAAACCCACACAAATAAACAAATAAATACTTAGAAAAGAGTGTCTACTTGAGATGTCCAGCAAAACTCGGGGTTCTGAAAAGGATACCTTGATGAGGGCCTTGGGCTCTTCAGTGGCAACACCAAGCAGGTCAGCTATTGATGGATCTGGCTACAGCCAGTTCTCCTGTGAGAATAGGGAGTAGGATTATCTACCTGTTCTCTGTTGGACAGGACAGTCACATTTCCAGTGACCCTACATAGCCCATATAAACAGGACCTATCCCCTGCAGTTTCCAAACTTTCTTTTTCACTCATATTTTTTTAGTAATATCCACGTGTCCCATACCATTTTTGGATAGGGTTCTTCAAAAGCTCCACTTTTCTCTCACCTTCTCTCTCCCCACAGTGCTCATCCTGGAAACCCAGCCTCCGTGCACTGCCAGCTTCTCCCTCCCTCTTCCTTTTTCCCTTTTCTACCCTACATTCTGAGACACTTCCAGATACCCGTGCTACCCACACTACCCCTGCACTAGTTCACCTCAGGGATCCCGCAGCCTTCCTCTGTGTTCCTCAATACCCAGTAGCCCCTAAAACCAAATGGGGGACACAAATTTATAATTTAACGTGTCCTTACCAGTGATTACCTTACAACTGCCCACTTGCTGTACAATACTTCTATTCTGGGGCCAGGGATATAGCTCAGTGGCATAAGCATCTGCCTGGCATGTGCAAGGTCTGGAGTTCAATGTCCAGTACCACAAAAAACAAACTGAACCTTCCACTCTTTCTGTACTCAAACCTAATGGCTCCTATCATTTAGCCTAAGATCTCAGCATTGTGAGTACTGCAGTTACACCTATTTTCACATGGCTTATAGATGGCACCTCAATAAGCACAGACACTCAAAAAGGGCAGGATACATCACAGTCTGTGGATCTAGGGTAACAGAGGCAAATGGACTAGAAAAGAGCCTTATCCTGGAGCTGACCTGCCTTGGCTTCAGCTCCTTCTCTTCACTCTAACTAGACCCAGGATGCTTCCCAGGGCAACCACTTTCCTAAGCCCGTTTGAGCTCATATTGACTATAGTATAAACATCAAAAGCTAGAGAATCGATACTCTTCCCTCTTGCCATGGTCATGGTGGAATGGCACATTCGGGTCATGGGCCCCCTTCCTGCTTCCCTTCTGGGTCCCTTGATCATGATAATGGCCTGTCTACTCATAGCACCCTGCCTTTCAAATATTTTTCCAAGGTTTCTTCAATCCCAGATGTGAGCTTTCACTAACAATGAACTTCCCATCCTGGCCGAAGCTCCTGGCATTATCTTCCATGTGACAGTGTGAACGTCATCCTGTTAATCCTTCCCCATTCAGCAGGAAGCCGTCTAAGAGTGTCCTCGCCACTTCGTAACAACTACAAGATATGAATGATAGATCCAGCCTAAGTATGGGCTCTTTGCTAGTCCATTTGCCTCTATTACCCTAGATCCACAGACTGTGATGTATCCTGCCCTTTTTGAGTGTCTGTGCTTATTGAGGTGCCATCTATAAGCCATGTGAAAATAGGTGTAACTGCAGTACTCATAATCCTGAGATCTTGAGCTAAATGATAGGAGCCATTATGGTGGCCTAACATGGCTGAAGCCCCAGAAGAATGGCTTATCTTCCCCACGACCACTTCAGCTTCTCCCTTCAGCTTTGAATACAACTTTCTCTTACCCTTCCCAAGTGAAAAGAAAAAGCCCCAGTCAGCTCCTTACACATCAGTGAGCTCCACTCACTCTAACTCTACCCCAGCAAAGCTCGATTTGTCTCAGGTAAGAGGATCAGACTCCTAATGATCCTCCTGGTTTCAGCCTTCCAAGTGCTGGAATTACAGGCATGAGCTACCATGCCCAGAATGAGTGTGCCCTGGGGGAGGTGCCGGCCTGGCACGCTGCACTCTGCCTAATCTGGTGCTTTAATCCCTGAACTATCCCAGTGCTTTTTTTTTTTTTTTTCCAGACAAGCTTTTGCTAATATCCCCAGGCTAGACTTGTCCTTGTGACTCCCTCCCAGAATGTTGGAATTACAGGCCTGTGCCATAGTAAGAGCCTTTATTTATTTATTTGTTTGTTTGTTTGTTTGTTTAGAGTACTGGGGACTGAAGCCAGGGCCTTTGCACTGCGCTATATCCCCAGCTCCACCTTTGTGTTTTATTTTGAAACAGAGTCTCACTAAATCTGCTAAATGGCTTAAGCTATGTTTTAATTTGCAGGCCTGCAGCAGCCTCTGAGTGCTGTGATTACAGGCATGTGCCACTGTCCCCAGCCTGTAATAGCCTCATTTTAGAGGAGGAAATTGAGACAGAGCTGGCAGTGACAGAATGAGAATTTCAACCTAGGCTTCATGATCCCAGAGTGCTACTGCCCAGCTGCAGAACAAAGAATTTAAATCAAAATAATCAAATCAAGGCTAGGAGTGGTGATACACACCTGTAGTCAGAGCACGTGGGAGGCCGAGGCAGGATGGCTGTGAGTTTGAGGTGGAGCATTTGCCCAGTATCACAAAGCTATTAAGTGTTGAAGTCAGCTTCAAACCTGTTGGCTTCACTTGAACCCAGGGCTCTTTTCCACAGGGGGTGACTACCATACCAACCACAGGACCATCAGACATCTAAATGTGGTTGAGATGTGTTGTACATGTAAACTGGACTCCAAATCCTGACAGACACTGTGGCACACACCTGTCTGTAACCCCAGTGATGCAGGAGGCTGAGGCAGGAGGAATGGAGGCATATAGTTTGGAGACCAAGCTACACAACTTAGCAAAGCCCTGATTCTTGGGTTTTTTTTTTTTTTGAACTGGGGTTTGAACTCAGGACCTTGCACTTTCCAGGCAGGTACTTGTGCCCCTGAACTATCGCCCTGGCCCCAAAGCTCTATTTCAAAATAAAACATAAATAACTCCTTAAGATGTAGCTCAGTGCAATAGGCCAATCTCAGTACTAGGAAAGAAAAGGCTAATAATATTCTAGGCACTAAATTATGTAGAAATAAGATAGACAGTCAGACAGGGTTGGGCCCTGGAGGGAGTCCTTGCAGAAGATAAGCACACGCTGAGACTCTGGGAGGTGCATTCGAAGATCGAACTTGCAAGGACCAGGTGAGTGGACTCGCCTGTGGGATAAGTGGAAATTAGAGACTATTAGTACCACCCTTTTACCTCATATAAATAAAATATTGTCTCATTGGGGCGGGCCATCCCCTTGCACCATTACTAGGACTAAAATGAGATTAAGCCAGGTGAATGATGTCATCCACATATCCTGGCTACTAGTGGGTCAATGCTAATCAAATGGTTAGATTTGTAATCTTATTGGTTGATTGTACTTTGTGTGTGTGTGTGTGATCAGGGTTCAAACTCACAACCTTGCACTTGCCAGGCAGGCACTTGTGCCATGGAGCTGTCTCCCCAGCCCCTTGATGGTACTTTTGACCCACATTGTACCCACCTCATGATTTTGCTGTATAAATCTTCCTCAGAGAAGTGGGCTCATTACCACTTGGGACCACTCCTGCCTCTCAGGAACTACTCCTAATTCCCAATAAATTTTCCTACCATTAACATCATTGTTCCTTGGAATCCATTCTTCTCCAGAACAGAACTCAGTGTGTCTGATACCTACAGGTTGAGAGTTACCTTTTTTCCCCTATATCACTAGGAATTTAGAACTGTCTATATGGGCCATAGTATTATATTTTAGTTGGTCCACGCTGTTTTAGAACAACACTTCTTCAAATTTTAAGTGCAAGACCAGGCATGGTGGTGGTACACCCCTGTAATCCCAGCACTCAGGCTGAGGCAGGAGGTTTCACCCAGAGCTCAAGGCCAGTCTGAACTATGTAGTAGGATCCTACTTCAAAAATGTGAAACAAGATCCCCCCAACTATTTTTTCTTATAGCCCAGACTCTAGTGATAATTGTTTTCAGCCTCTTGAGTGTTGGGATTACAGACACATACCACCACGTCCATCTAGTTTTCTTATTTGGAATCAGGGTCTCATTGAGCTGCCCAGGCTAGGCTCCCAGCGTCGGCCTCCCAGAGTTCTGGCAGTGGTCAGAAACAGTGGAGCTGGGGAGTCAGTCCCTTCCCCCATGTAATTGTGACCAGCATCCTAGAGCCATTCCTCCTTCCACTACCCTAAGAGGGAAAAAATAAAATTGCAAAACCTCAGGAGACAACCCCCCCCCCCCCCCGCCCCGCCGAGTTCCTGCTGCAGAAGGAGCTGCTCCTCTCCCAGCCTAGCCTCCAGTCACCCTCACCCCTTCCTCACCCCTTCTTCCTCTTTACTGTGAGGGCCACCTGAGAGACTCTTCTTGAGCCGTCTCCATTCTGGCTGAAGCTAGCCCTGTTTCCCTGTACTGATGCCTGCAGAGCTGCCTAGGACTTTCCTTTATCCCTTTGACTGTCTTTAAGCGATGCAAATCGGTGCAGCTGAGGTGCTAGTGGTATCCTTTGGGGCAAGGTGACAGGACAGTGTTTCCCCGCCCCCTTAACTCCCAAGTGAAATGCATGAGCTGGGCCTAGGTGGGATAGGGAGTGGTGCTCCAGTGTGGAGATCAGAGGCTATAGCTTCTCAGGCAAGAAAGATGACACAGCCGGACGTGGTGGCGCACGCCTGTAATCCCAGCACTCGGGAGGCTGAGGCAGGAGGATTGGTGCGAGTTCGAGACCAGCCTGGGCTACAAAAGTGAGCTCAAGGCCAGCCTCAACTGCATAGCGAGACCCTGTCTCAAAAAGACAAAAAAAAAAAAAAAAGATGACACAAAGGAGCCGCAGCACCCCAGGCGTCACGTGGCACCTCGTTGAGTGGTGCAGACTGCTCTTCCTGCACGTACTTCTCTGCATGTCACACAGGTGATTCCGGCCTCCTGCCTGGCATGGCTCACAAAGCTCACCCACCTCCTGCGGTTCTCTCCAGCACTCTTCCCCAAGCCACTCCTCTCTTCATGAGTGAATAAAACCTGGGGTTAGCCCTGGGCTGAAGCCTCTGTCCCGGTAGCTATGCTTGTGGCTGGACTTAGGACCTCTTGGCTCCCCATAATCCCAAATGTGCCTTAGCATCTTTATACTTTTTTTCTTTAGAATTTTTTGTTTTATTTTTTCTTGTTTCAGAACCTTTGTTTGTTTATTCACTCATTTTTATAGCTGGCTCAGCCTGCCCCGAGGGAAGGGCTGGTGCAGCATGTGGTGCTGGGGATCGAACCAAGGTCCCTGCAGCCACCCAAGCTTTCCCAAGCAGGCACTTTAGACCACTGAGCCATTGCGCTGGGCCCCAAGCATCTTTATCCTTGTCATGGGTTGCACCAGAAGTGGGAGATGGGCATTAACTCAGTAGAGGGCCAGTAATTTCTCTTGGGATTACAAATAGAAACTTCCGCCGGGCTCACGCCTGTAATCCTAGCACTTGGGAGGCTGAAGCAGGAGGATTGGTGTGAGTTTGAGACCAGCCTGGGCTACAAAAGTGAGCTCAAGGCCAGCCCCAACTACATAGCGAGACCCTGTCTCAAAAAGACAGAAAAAAAAAAAAAACCAAAGAACAAATAGAAACTTCCTGGGCCTCAGTGGGAAATTATAGGTTCATAACTATGAACTCCATGCTACGAGTGAGTTCATATCAGGGTGACTTCTAGGGGAGGTGTGTATGGAGAGAGCTCCCAAAGCAACTCAGCACCCTGTCAGCTGTGTCCCTCAGTTCAGGGAGAGGCTCGGGAGCCTCAGAAAACCTGATTTGTCCGGGGGGTTGCTGCTGCTGTGTGTTGTGGGCTGTGTGCAGTGCTTTTGAGGAAGATCACAGAAACAAAGCTAGGTAAAAAGTACAGAAGGAAATTGAAATTTTAAAAATTACATTTTAAAGCCAGGAAAGGTAAGCTACTCCTCCTGTGATCCCAGTGCTTGGGAGGCTGGTGCAGGAGGGTCACCTCGAGTTCAAGACCAGCATGGGTTGTGATGTAGTGAGATGGTGTCTCAAAAAAACATTTGTACTTGAAAGAAAAACACCAGCGCCAGAACACAAGCCTGATTTGTTTACGTTTTCCTCTTCCCAAAATGGCAAACCTGGGCAGCTCCCTGTGTCAGCTCACGTGGCCTTTGTCCCTTCATGGTGATCTCCCTTTTGACATTTCCCCTGGGAACAGATAATTACCTCATCGAGGATGTCCCTCTCCCCCACCTTCTCAGAATAAGACTAAAGACAAGACCAAGACCGCAGCCCATGAGTTCCATAGAATGCCACCTCCCGGAACACACAGAGGATCCCCAGCTCCCAACTGTGTGGAGCCTCAATTCTCTGAGCACCCATACTCTACTCATGAGTGTGTCCTGTATGTACTGCTAAGAAAGCCTTCCAGGCGTCTTTTACTAATGGTCTTTCTTTAAGTTATTTTTTTAACTGTATGTATTTATATATGTATGTATGTATGTATGTATGTATGTATGTATGTATGTCATGGCCTGCTCAGTCTGCCCTGGGGGTGGAGCTGGTACAGCATGTGGTGCTGGGGATTGAATCCTGGTCCCTGAAGTTGCCTAAGCAGGTGGTTTAGATCGCTAAGCTATCTTACCGGTCCTTACTAATGGTCTTGAAAATTCTTTTTCCTCTAAGGGAATCAACAAGCTTGCATTCTTACTTTCAAAAGGGAGGGAGTTAAGTTCCTTATTTCAGAGCCCTGGGGAACCTCAGACCCAATCTGGCGACACTTTTACTTTTCTGGCATCCTACACCACTTTTCTGTCTGTGCCATATGTTTTGTTAGTACATGTAGGGAGTCTTTTTTTGTTTTTTTAAGAATTTTTTAAAATTTTACTTATTTATTTATTTTCTTGTTTCAGAACCTTTGTTTGTTTATTCACTAATTTTTATGGCCGGCTCAGCCCGCCCCGAGAGCAGAGCTGGCGCAGCATGTGGTGCCCGGGATCAAACCGACGTCCCTGAAGCCGCCCAAGCTTTCCCAAGCAGGCGCTTTAGACCACTGAGCCATCCCACCGGGCCCAGGGAGCCCTTTTTGATCCTGGTCTCAGTCCAAGAAGTTTATATTTGTAATCCTGAAATACGTTACTAGAATCCCATCAAGTTAATTCCAATCTACCATTTCCAGTGCCACCCACAGTGAGAATAAAGACACCAAGGGGAGCTGAGGTGTCCTAAGTCCAGCCATGGTGATGGCTTTCCAGAACAAAGGCTTCACCCCAGGGCTGAACCTGGGTTTTATTCAGTCATGAAGGAGGAGTGGCTTGAGGATTGCAGGAAACAGGTGAGCACTGTGAGCTAGGCTAGGTAGGAGCCTGCATTTGCTTCTGTGATATACAGAGCAGGACATGCAAAAAGAAATCAGCATTATGCTACTGAGATAGTATCTACCATTTTGGGGTCTGGTCCTTCATCTATGATGTGTAATCTTTCAAGTCCCAGGAAATCATAGCCTGTATTTTGAGGCTCAATTCCAGCCGACAGCATGGAGCATTGGCTCTTTGTCCCGTTTGACACAGCTCATATTAAAGAGCAGCAAGTGTGGGTTATCAGGGACACAGGTGTGTGGTCCTCAAAGACTACCACCAACAATAGGCACTGCTTAAAGTCAATTGAAAGAAGCCGGGCGTGGTGGCTCACACCTGTAATCCCAGCACTTGGGAGGCTGAGGCAGGAGGATCGATGTGAGTTTGAGACCATCCTGGGCTACCAAAGTGAGCTCAAGGCCAGCCTGAACCACATAGCAAGACCCTGTCTCAAAAAGACCAAAAAAAAAAAAAAAAAAAAAAAAGTCAATTGAAAGAATAAGGAAGCATCCCAGCCAGCTCTGTATATATCAATATGTGGAAATTGGGTCAGGCACAGCCCAAATGGAGACAACTGCTCTTCTTTCAAGGAGAGTCACCCAGCTGGTCCTCTGCAGGCACAGGCTTGCCCTGAGCACAATGTCCCATGAGCTTCCATTAGCATAGCTGCTCACCACTTGCTCCCTGCTGTAGGCTTGCAATTCACTGCTCACTGACTTGACAGCCTGGGCTGCCCCTGCCCCTCTTATGAAAACAATGGGCCTACTGTGTGTGCCACCATGCTTGTATTTCTGACAAGCTTTCAGTAACGACAGTGCTGCTAGCCAAGGAGACCACATTTAGAGAAGGTTCTAGTGGGGAGTGAGGAGATGAATGTTAGAACATTAAAAAGAAAAACAAAAACAAGCCCAGATGGTTGGATTTAATGAACTTCAGCTATGCAGCACTCAGAGCCCATGGAGTTCTGGAGAGCTCAGCCTGGGCGGGGGTTTTCATAGACAGGACACGGGCTTCAGAACGTAGTTGGGTATTTCATTTGGATTTCCCTTTGCAGCACTGGAGATTGAACTTAGAGTTCACTCTAAGCTATATCTCCAGCCTTTATTGATTTATTTCTCTTGTTCTGAATCAGCAGCTCCCTAATTTGCCGAGACTGGGATCCAACTTGTTATCTCCCTGCCTCAGCCTCCCAGAGTGCTGGGATTAGAGGTATATACCACCGTGCTTGCCTAACATTTGTCTTATCTGGCTAGAGCCTGGTCAGGTGGAAACCTGTGATTGGCTGGAGTTGGCCTGCTATGATTGGCTGACACCCAGCTATCTCTTACAAAACCACCCTTCTAAATGAGGACTCAATTACACACCAGCCCAAGTTACAGTTCATTAATTAGGGACTCGAGGCACAGAAGCATCTCTGGTCAGTTTAACAGGATCCTTGGCAACCCCTGTGTTTGTTGGACAGGGTGTCATGGGTTTTTCTCTGAGGAAGCTGGAGGGTAGAGGCGTGGCCAGAAAAGGTCCTAGGAGAATCAAGACAGTGCGTTGGTGGAAAAGCTGCTGTGGAGGCATGAGGGGGCACCCAGGGGCCCGCTGGCTTCGGAGTTACATGGCCGCTGGCAAATGTAAGGAGCGGAGTCTGTGAATAATGGAAGCTGGAACAGGTTTCATAAGTCAGGAGGAGGGAGTGGAGGGGGACAGTGGAGCTACACCCTCTTTTCTTCCAGAGGAAGAACAGTAGCTAAAGTGAGTCAGCTTGCAGAGCTACCAAGTTCTGACTCAACTGGCCTCTCTTCCTCTTCTCAAAACCATGGATGAACAAAGGGACGACAGACTGAGCAGGGAAGGGAGCGCCTTCTGGGCCAAGAAGAGAGAGAGTGCACCTTGCAAATCCAGGTCTGGAGAGGCTAGGGGTAGAGAGTATGCGAAATGAAATAGAGAGATCATGGATTTTCTGAGAAGATGGAACCATAGGCTCTGGGACACCCATCTTGGGAGGGACGTCCCATCTCTTGCCCCGTTTTATGTGGCAGAAGCGCATTATACTGTGATGGAGTAAGCTGGGCCAGTGTTTCATGAAGCCAAAGAATGCATTCAAGGAAAAGGGAGGTGGACAGGAAGAATGTTTATTAAAAACAGAGAAATAGCTCCCAATAGTTGTGAGGGGGCTCAACAGTGGGTTGTGGGGGGACTCTTTTTAAATTATTAATTAATTAATCTTTTTGGACAGGATCTTGCTATAGAGTTCAGGCTGGCTGTGAGCTCACTTTGTAGCTCACACTGGTCTCAAACTATCAAGGATTCTCCTGCCTCAGCCTCCCAAGTGCTAGAATTAAAGGCATACATCACCATCCCAGGCCCTATTGGTACATTTCAGGTATTCATAACCATAGCATTCATCATAGGGAATTTATGCATGGTGTGTCTCGCTTCTTTCCCCCCCCTTCCCCTCCCCTCCCCTCAACCCCTCTCTCCCTCCTTATTTATAAGAGCTTTTCTTCTATTTCTCCTCCTATTCTTTTATTCTTGTACCTTCTTTCCTCCCCCTCCCACCCGCCCTGTTCCCTCTTGCCCTTGAATGCTCTCTTCCTATTTCCTTATGTCTACTATGCATCTTGCTCCTTATTCATACTATTGGCTTCTCACATCAGAGAACCAATGTGGTCAATGGGCATTTGGTTCTTTTCAAGATTTTATTTATTTATTCATATATTGGTACCTGGAATTGGATTCAGGACCTTGCACTTGCCAGGTGGGCACTTCTGTCACTCAGCTATATCCCCAGCCCATTTCCAAGATTTAGCTATTATATAAACTGTGCTGCTGGGCACAGTGGCGCACCCCTGTAATCCCAGCACTTGGGAGGCTGAGGCAGGAGGATCAGTGTGAGTTCGAGACCAGCCTAGGCTAAAAAAGTGAGCTCAAGGCCAGCCTGAGCTGCACAATGAAACCCTGTCTCAAAATAAACTGTGCTGCTATAAAGCATGGGTGTGCATATATCCCAGTGGCCCAGTGCTTTTAATTCTCTCAGCAAGAAACCCAGAACGGTAATAGCAGTGTCATGCAGCACTACCAGGACCTCCTCTTCCACAGTGTGCAGAGCTTCCTGTGCCCTTAGGAAGGGGCTCTGGTTGGAAGAGGTGACATACTGGTGGTAGGACTGGGATGTGAGTTTCCCTCCTGGTCCCCCATCTCCCACGCCACCCTGACGTGAGCAGCCCACTCCAGAGCCTTCCTCCCCTTCCACCAGGCCCTTCCCCCCGGGGGCCCTACTGCATGGAGTCAGCTGACCATGGACTGAATAATCCTTTGGAACTGTGAGTCACTGTAAGCCTCACCCCTTTCTATTGTGAGTGTTGGGCGTTTTATCTTAGCAGTGAGGGAGGGACTAAGGCCAAAGCCGTCAAGAAAGTGAAAGCATATTCAGAAGGAAAAAGATTCTTCTGAGGCTGGGAAGATGGCACAGTGGTATATATAAGTGCTTGCTGATGAGCACAAGGTCCTAAGGTCAACTTGTACCAGGTTTCAGTCCCCAGTATCACAAACAGAGAACTTGATAACAAAAAGACAACCAAATTAAAAATGGACCAAGGTTCTGAATAGGCATTTATTCAAAGAAGATGCACAGATGGCCAATCAACAGGAGGTGAAACATGCAAAGCGTTGACCAGTAAACCATACTTAAAACTTCAGTGAAATTCATAACCACTAGGATGGCTGAAATAAAAAGCAACAAACAAAGTATGAACAATAAGTTCTAGTGAGGTTGTGGAGAAACTAGAACCCTCAAATACTGCTGACAGGAATATAAGATGGAGACACTTTGGCATGTAATTAAACAAAAGTGAACAGATGAATACCATGTGATTAGCAATTCCACTGTTAGGGAAAAGTGAAAACATGACTTCACAAAAATTTGTGAAATAGGAAGCAGAGATGGGAGGATCATTAGGAGCTTGTGGCCAGCTTGGGCTACATAGTTTAAAGTTAGCCTGAACTAAATAGTGAGACCCTGGGCCCAGCAGGATGGCTCAGTGGTCTAAAGAGCCTGCTTAGGAAAGCTTGGGCGGCTGCAGGGACCGCGGTTCGATCCATGGCACCACATGCTGCACCAGCCCTGCCCTAAGGGCAGGCTGAGCCGGCCATAAAAATAAAAAATAAACAAACAGAAGTTCTGAAACAAGAAAAAAAAAATCTTTTTATTTTATTTTATTTTATTTTTTTCTTGTTTCAGAACTTTTGTTTGTTTGTTTGTTTATGTTTATGGCCAGCTCAGCCTGCCCTGAGGGCAGGGCTGGCGCAGCATGTGGTGCCATGGATCGAACTGCAGTCCCTGCAGCTGCCCAAGCTTTCGTAAGCAGGCGCTTTAGACCACCGAGCCATCCTGCCAGGCCCCAAAAATTCTTAAAAAAAACAGTGAGACCCTGTCTCACCAAAATGAAACAAAGCTTGTAGAAGATGTTCATCATATTATCTTATATGATAGTGGAAGTAGAAACGACCGAAATGTCCATCAGCTGATGAAC
Source organism: Myocastor coypus (assembly GCA_004027025.1). Taxonomy (NCBI): domain Eukaryota; kingdom Metazoa; phylum Chordata; class Mammalia; order Rodentia; family Myocastoridae; genus Myocastor; species Myocastor coypus. The sequence continues at coordinate 14,513 of PVJA010019172.1, read as the reverse complement.
ACATAAGTGACATGAGAATACTGATCCAGAAGAATATTTATTTATTTTATTTTTATTGATTTATTTATTTATTTTTCCCATTTATTTATTTATTTATTTATTTTCTTGTTTCAGAACCTTTGCTTGTTTATTCACTCATTTTTATGGCCGGCTCAGCCTGCCCCGAGGGCAGGGCTGGCGCAGCATGTGGTGCCGGGGATCGAACTGCGGTCCCTGAAGCCGCCCAAGCTTTCCCAAGCTGGTGCTTTAGACCACTGAGCCATCCTGCCAGGCCCTATTTATTTTATTTTTAAAAATTATTTTATTTATTTATTTTTTTCTTGTTTCAGAACCTTTATTTGTTTATTCACTCATTTTTATGGCCGGCTCAGCTCTCCCCGAGGGCAGGGCTGGCGCAGCATGTGGTACCGGGGATCGAACCGCGGTCCCTGAAGCTGCCCAAGCTTTCCCAAGCAGGCGCTTTAGACCACTGAGCCATCCCGGCGGGCCCCAGAAGAATATTTAAAAATAAATAAAACGTAGGTACACACAGTGACATGGATGGACCTAGGGAAACCGTGCTAAGTAAAAGAGATAAGGACTAACATACTGAGTGATTCTATTTATGTGAAATATCTAGAACAAACAAATCCATACAGATAGAGCATAGAAAAACAGAAAAGAAAATAGATTAGAGGTCAGTGACATAGGTCAGTGGACTGAGCGCCTGCTTAGGGTTCAATCCATGTCGCACCGACCCCACCCCTGGGCTCAATGAGACATCCATGAGACCAGGTGTGGTGACACACGCCTGTAATCCTGGTGCTGGGGAGGCTGAGGGAGGTGGATCACTGCAAATTTGAGCTGTGTACTGAGGCCCTGTACCAAATACATTTAAAAACTTAAAATGAAATGAAAAATAACAACAAAAGAAAGTAGATTAATAGTGACAGAGAACTTGGAGGGCAGGGGTTTGAGAATAGCTAATGAGTATGCATCTTTTTTTTTCTTTAGAGACAAAAAACAAAACAAAACAAAACAAAACAAAACCCAAAACAAAACAACAACAAAAACTACCCTTTGCAGCTCAGGTTGACCTTGAACTCACTAGGTTTCCCAGGCTGCCCTTGAATTTGAGGCACTCTTCCTACCTCAGCCTTCTGAGAGGTGGGATTACAAGTGTGTGCTACTGTGCCGCCAGATTTATTTTTTATATTTATTTATTTATTTATTTATTTATTTATTTATTTATTTATTGTGGGACCAGGGTTCGAACTCACGACCTTGCACTTGCCCAGCAGGCACTTGTACCTCGGAGCTATCTCCCCAGCCCCCAAATTTTTTATAATCACTCTTGGGACATCTAAAAAAGAAATGGCAAAGGTCTGGGGAGATAGCTCCATGGCACAAGTGCCTGCCTGGCAAGTACAAGGTTGTGAATTTGAATCCTGGTCCAGCAAAAAAAAAAAAAAAAGGCAAAGATCTACTAAGCTACATATCTGCCTGCTGTGGAAGCGAGGATTGAACTCAGGCCCTTGCTAGGCAAGCACTCACTCTACTGAGCTATCTCCCCAGCCTCCAGCTGCCTCCTTTTTTTGAGGATGATAAGATATTCCAAAATTGATTGCTATGATGGTTGAATAATTCTGGGAATAAAGTAATTGCCGATTATTTGCATACTATAAATTTTGCAGTATTACAGCTCAAAAAGCAGTTAAAGAGTTTAGGGATCAATTAAAAAAAAAAAAAAAAAAAGAGGGTTGGGGAGATAGCTCAGCGGTCTAAGAGCCTGCCTGGCAAATGAAGGACTTGGATTCAATCTTTGGTACCACAGGCTGTGCTGGCCCCACACTGAGGCAGCCTCCCACACTAGGTGTGGTGGCGCAGGCCTGTAGTATCAGTGCTGGGGAGACTGAGACAGGAGGATCATCACAAGTCTTAGCTGTGTAGCAAGACCCTGTATCAAATAAATAAATCAATAATAAATATTTAGAAGGCAGGGATCCCAATTATTCCTATTGCATAAGGGCACAGTGAGGAACAGATTAAGGGAAGCTGTAAACTACACAGGAAAAGGCCTGCCGAGGCCTCGAGCTGGAGTCCTGAGGCTGTGGGAGAGTGGACGTATTTAATTTGTTGTTTTGTTTTGTGTTTTTTGGGCAAGGTATGAGGTATATTCAGGCCAGGCCTGGCTAACATTAAGGCAGCCCAGGCTGTCTTGTCCTCCTGATCTGCTGGCCTCAGCCTCCCACGTGTTGGGATTCCAGCTGTGTGCCACCACACCCTGCTGTGGGCATACTAAGTTCTCTAAGCTCCTTTATGTGTGAGTAGGAATAAGCACACAGGCGACACCAGAGTGCCACTGGCAATGATGAGGACCACATGCGGCACCGCACAGCTTAGTGCAAGGCTCGAGTTGGGTGGGAAAGCGCTCTGCCCTGACCCATGCCCCAGCTAGGGGCTGGGCCAGTGAGCCCAGCACACATGCGGTTGCCTCATGCACAGGAAGGCCTCGACAGTGCTGAAATTTATTGATCTATTTTGGGTACCAGGAATTGAACTCAGCACTTCACACTTGCCAGGAGGTGCGGTGCCATCAGCTGGCCCTAAAATTTATTTTTCAAATGAGGTTTATTAGTACCATTTAGACATACATCATGACCATGTGCATCACAGGGGTCTGTACCCATGGGACCTCAATTCTCTTTTTCTCATTCCTTCCCACCCTGCAGTCCTGCTTCCCTTCCTTGTATACAAGAGCGTGGTTTCTATTTTTTCCTTCTAGGATCATTTCCCCCCAGTCCTAGTTCTTTTTCCCATTCATTTTTCCTTTTTTTTTTTTTGGTACTGGGAATTGAAACTAGGCCCTTCATGCTGCAAATGTCTGCCCTTATTTTTTTATTTTGTGACAGCATCTCATTAAAGTGCCCAGGCTGAGCTCGAACTTGTGATTCTCCTCCCTCAGCTCCCCACCCTAAGCAGAGTGCTGGGATTACAGTTGTGTGCCACAGCACCCAGCTAATATTAAAACTTTATTTTATTTTATTTATTTATTTTTATTTTTATTTTTTTGTCTTTTTGAGACAGGGTCTCGCTGTACAGTTCAGGCTGGCCTTGAGCTCACTTTTGTAGCCCAGGCTGGTCTCGAACTCAGAGCGATCCTCCTGCCTCAGCCTCCCAAATGCTGGGATTGCAGGCGTGCGCCACCATGCCCAGCTACTTTATGTTTTTAGTATTAAAATTTTAAAGAAATTAAAACATTAAAAAAAAAAATAAAACATAGCCGTCATGGTGGTGCACAAATTTGAGACTAGGTAGGATGTTCCTGGCAAGTTTGAGGCCAGACTGGGAAATTACATGAATTGAAGGCCAGCCTGAACTACATAGCAAGACCCTATTGAAGGAAGAGGGGGACGGAGAGGGGAGGGGAGGGGAAAGGAGGGGAAGGGGAGGAAGGAAAGGAACCAGAATAACTCCTGGTCTATTTTCCAGGTTGTGGTTGAGACAAGAGAGCACTTTGAAACTTAAAGTATTACGGAATATAAATGAAGCACTTGTTATATCAGAACACGTCCACTGGAGGGCAGTAGACGTCACCGAACACAGTTTAGCCCTGAGGCTGTGTGCTCAAGGGTGGTCTCAGGACAATGTTCCACTGTGGCTGCAGTTATGGCTGTGACCAGGAAACGCTTCCTTTTTCTTCTCTTTTCTTTCTTTTTCCAGTACCAGGGACTGAACTCAGGATCTTGCGCTTGCCAAGGCAAGCACTTAACTCCACTGAGCTGTATCTCCCTGGCCCTACTGGGGAATGCTTGCGCGGGCTCAGGGTGCCCTTGCTTAACGTGGGCTGAGCGAGAAACGCTCGTTTCTGTTGCAAAGCCGGTTGTTTCCACACCCCTCGCCCCAAGGCCCAGAACACCTGGGCTCGCACGCTGCTCTGGTGACCGGGTGAGCACCAACCTGAGAGCCGCAGCTGCGCAGGCGCACTGAAGAAGGAGCAGGGCCTCAAACCGTCCCCTAGGCACATCGGCCTTTCCCTGACCCTTCCTATTTCCCTCTGGAGAAGGGAGCTGCAGGAGAGGCGGCAGAGGAGGCTACTAAATGCATACTGTACGAGAAAAGAGAAAAGCTGCTGCAGGATGTGGGTGGTGGGTGCACATGCCTGTAATGCCAGCACTGTGGAGGCTGAGACAAGAGGATCACTATGAGTTCACGCTACATGGCAAGGCCCTGTACCAAACAAATAAATAAAAGATTAAGAACAACCACAAATAGAGTGTTGGGGGCCACAAATAAATTGGAGGCTAGTGCCCTGAGGTCTTAACAGAACCCTCAGTGGTTCCCACCCCAGGACAAATGTTTCTTGAGAGCCCCAAAGTAAGTAAAACAGTATCTGAACCGGGTGTGGTGGTGCATGCCTATAATCCCAGCACTTGGGGGCTGAGGCAGGAGGATCAGTGAGAGTTCAAGACCAGCCTGGGCTACAAAAGTGAGCTCAAGACCAGCCTGAACTGCATAAGAGACACTGTCTCAAAAAACAAACATGCCGGGCGTGGTGGCGCACGCCTGTAATCCCAGCACTCGGGAGGCTGAGGCAGGAGGATCGCTGTGAGTTCGAGACCAGCGTGGGCTACAAAAGTGAGCTCAAGGCCAGCCTGAACTGCATAGTGAGACCCTGTCTCAAAAAGACAAAACAAAACAAAACAAAACAAAACAAACAAACAAACAAACAAAAACCCCTGAAGTTACATGTTTGGGTTTCTTTGTTTTATGTTGTTAAATGTGGTAGCCAGGTACAATTCTGGCCTCTACCACGATTGTCAAAGACACTAAGTGTTTTATGTTCAAAAGGCAAAAATGAAACAATACTTGTTAAGCTTAATGGATAAAGGTCCTTCATTTCCTCAATCTGACCACCTTCTGGAAATGTCTTATTAATTGCGAATTTATTCCCAAGTATTGTGATGCAAATAGAAGGTTGGCAAATGGGAGGCTGCATTCATTTTAAATTAGCAGAAGCCGTTGTTCAAGGAATTGCACATTCAAAGTGACCCAAATTGTCATGACATGAAGGCCACAGATCAAATTCAAGGCCAAATTGCAAATCAATAGATTTCCTTGGGGGAAGCTGAGGATATGAACTTGAATTCTTAATTGGTTTTCTAGAGGCTGTATTTACTGCATTCAAAATAGAGGGTCTTTTGCAAGAGAAAAGCTTTGAAATGTAAGTTCTTTTCATACATGAACTCTTTCCTATGCATTTAATCCATCCATTTCTTAAACTTCTAATGATCACGTGGTCAATCATACTCTTATAAAATAATACTTCTCTTAGAGATTATTTCAAAACTGTAGTAAAATACTGTTTTTTTTTTTTTTTTTTGAGCCTGTTTGTGCTTTTCACTCCTAACCATATTTCAATTATTATTTAGAAAAGAACTTGAACTAGGCGTGGTGGCACACACCTATAATCCCAGCACTTGGGAAGCTGAGGCAGGAGGATCGGTGAGAGTTCAAGACCAGCCTGGGTTACCAAAGTGAGCTCAAGACCAGCCTGAACTGCATAGAGAGACCCTGTCTTGAAAACAAAAACGAAAACAAAACCAAACTTGGGGCCAGCAAGATAGCTCAGTGGTCTAAAGTGCCTGCTTAGGCAACCAGTTACAGGGACCATGGTTCAATCCGTGGCACTACATGCTGTGCCAGCCCCACCCTCAGGGCAGGCTGAGCTGGCCATAACATAAATTAATAAAAATGTTTAAAAAGTGGGGTGGGGAGCTGGGGAAATAACTCAGTAGAATAAGTGCTTGCCTGGCAAGTGCAAGGACCTGAGTTCAATCCCAGGTTCCCCCCCGCCCCCCCAGAAAAAGAAAGTTCTGTCCACCACCTGACATCACCCACCAGAAAGAAATGAGGACTACAGGGTCCTTTCATACTCTGTGGCCACAGGACCCTTCCCCCAAGACATCTAGCTGTGAAATATTAACTAAGTCAGTGTTTACCCCTTTGACCCCCAATTCTTGGCAGCACTGAAGGCTGAATTCAGGGCCTTCACATTGAGCCACACCCCTTTGTTGAGACTTGCTATAAGTTTCTAAATTGCCTGTGCTGGGCTTGAACTTTTATATATACTTTATTTTAAAATTTATTTTATTTTTTTCTTTTTGCTTGTTTATTTATTTTTATGGCCAGCTCAGCCTGCCCTCAGGGCAGGGCTGGTGCAGCATGTGGTGCCAGAGATCGAACCGCGGTCTCTGCAGCCGCCCAAGCTTTCCTAAGCAGGTGCTTTAGACCACTGAGCCATCCTGCCTGGCCCCTATGTATACTTTAAAGATAATAAAAAATAATAAAGACTGGACATTGTAACTTATGCCTATAATCCCAATGTTTGGGAGCCTGAGGCAGGAAGATCTTTGGGAGTTCGGACTACAAAGTGAAATGAAGGCCAGTTTGAACTGTAAAACCCTGCCTCAATGGCCCGGCAGAATGGCTCAGTGGTCTAAAGCGCCTGCTTGGGAAAGCTTGGGCGGCTTCTGGGACCGCGGTTCGATCCCCGGCACCACATGCTGCGCCAGCCCTGCCCTCGGGGCGGGCTGAGCCGGCCATAAAAATGAGTGAAAAAAAAATAAGGGTTCTGAAACAAGAAAAAATAAAATAAAATAAAATAAAATTTAAAAAAAAAATTTCAAAAAGAAATAATAAATAAAAATAAAACCCTGCCTCAAAAAGACAAAAAGAAAGAGAAAGAAAGAAAAGAGGAAGGCAGCCAGGCGTGGTGGCTCACGCCTGTAATCCCAGCACTTGGGAGGCTGAGGCAGGAGGATCGCTGCGAGTTCGAGACCAGCCTGGGCTACAAAAGTGAGCTCAAAGCCAGCCTGAACTGCACAGTGAGACCCTGTCTCAAAAAGCCAAAAAAAAAAAAAAAAAAAGAAAAGAGGAAGGCAACACTTTGTATTACAACAAATACTGTGTAATTCATATTACTTTGCTAAGTGAAAATCCATCACTTGTAGTTTTTTTCTGTTTCAATTCCAATTTGTGCTCTTTAAAAAATAAAATAAATAGGGACTGGTGATATGGCTCAGTAGTCTAAAGAGCTTGGTTAGGAAAGCTTAGACAACTGCAAGAACCGCAATTTAATCCCTGGCACCACACGCTACACCAGCTGCACCCCCAGGGCAGGCTGAACTGGCCATAAAAAAATAAGATAAAATAAGTAAAACATAAATTTTAGGGCCAGCAAGATGGCTGAGTGGTCTAAAGAGCCTGTGGAGGAAACTTAAGACAAGTGCTGTGACTGCTCCTCGATCTCTGGAACCACATGCTGGGCACCCCCACCCCAGGGCGGGGCTGAGCCAGCCATATCACAAACAAATAAATGAGGTTTAAGAGAAATAAATTTAAAAAAATCTTTTAAAAAAAACCCCACAAATTTTAGGGCCAGGCTTGGTGGCGCTCCCCTGTAATCACAGCACTTAGGAGGCTGAGGCAGGAGGATCCATGCAAGTTCAAGACCAGCCTGGGCTACAAAAGTGAGCTCAAGGCCAGTCTGAACTGCATAGCGAGATCCTGTCTCAAAAAGACAAAAAAGAAAAAAGGAAAAGAAGAACAGTTTCTCTCAGGGACAAACTTCTTATTAACCAGCTCTCTCTCCCCACCATCCTGCTCTCATTAACATAAAGATCCTCATTAGAATAAGGTCATCTGAGCTCTCAATGTCTTTGTACTTTAAAAGATTCTTTTAAGATATTCTCTCTCTCTCTCTCTCTCTCTCTCTCTCTCTCTCTCTCTCTCTCTCTCTCATCTTAATTTAGAGACCTGTGTACTATCTAATGAGCAAACAGGAACTGTTCATTGGTTTTTGAGATTAGGTCTTGCTCTGGAGTCCAAATTGGCCTCAATTCCAGATCTTCCTGCCTCAGCCCCCTGCACAGTGGAGTTAGGGGCAGGGGCCAGTATGTTTGGATCTCAAAAACATTTTCAATAAAATCTAAATTGGAGGGCTGAGGCCTGGCAGGATGGCTCAGTGGTCTAAAGTGCCTGCTTAGGAAAGCTTGGGCGGCTACAGGGACCGCAGTTTGGTCCCTGGCACCACATGCTGTGCCAGCCCTACCCTCAGGGCAGGCTGAGCTGGCCAAAAAAATAAATAAACAAACAAACAAAAGTTCTGAAACAAGAAAAAAAATAAATGAAATTTTAAAATTCTTAAATTGGAGGGTTGGTGAGATAGCTCAATGGCCTAAAGTGCCTGCTTAGGCAAGCTTAGGGAACTGCAGGGACCCCAGCGTTACATGCCGTGCCAGTCCCACACTCAGGACAGGCCGAGCCAGCCATAACATAACTAAATAAATAAAGTTTTAAAAAAAATCTAAATTGGGGCTGGCAAGGTGGTTCAGTGGCCAAAAGCGCCTGCTTAGGCAAGCTTAAGCAACTATAGAGACTGAGGTTTGATCTCCGGCACCACATGCTGTGCCAGCCCCACCCTCCAGGGTAGGCTTAGCTGGTCATAAAAAAAAAAAAAAATAAATTGGATCTGGGTGTGATGACACAGCTCTGTAATCCCACGACTTGGGAAGCTGAGGCAGGATTGTCACGAGTTTGAGTCCAGCCTGGGCTACATAGCCTTAGGGTTAGAGTGAGCAACACAGTGAGCCCAACCTCCATCTCCAAAAACAAAACACAGCAAAGCTGTGCATGGCGGCCCACTCCTGTAAATCCAAGCACTCTAGGAGGCTGAGGCAGGAGAGTTACAATTCAAGCCCAGTCTGGGCAATTTATGCACTTACTTATACTGTATATGTCAAAATAAACCTCTTTTTGCAGTGGCAGTAGGGATTTAATCTCGAGCCTTTACACTGAACTATATCTCCAGGCCTCCTTTAGTTTTATTTTGAGATAGGATTTTACTAAGACATAAAATGGGCCAGGCTGGACTTAAATTTATGGCTCTTCTGCCTCATCCTCTCAGAGGGCTGAGATGACAGGCCTAGCTTAGCTGTTTTCTGTTTTTCAAGATTAAAAATGGCTCCATTACATGAGCCCGCCATGAGTTGCGGCCATGGCCTTTCTTACGCTTTGCTCTTGGCCATTAATCTGATCATTATTTCTATAACGTTGGCATTTCAAGAATCATGCAGCCCGTAACTTTTGGAGATTAGGATTGTTTTTAAAAATCTCAGCATGATGTTCTTGATAACTATCAAAATTGAGATTAAGTTTTTAAAAAGAAATCTCAACATAGATCAAGATAAAATGAGGCCTTCCCATTCTTGGTCCTGGCTTCGGGCAGCAGAAGCTTGAAGCCTCAACAAAACGGCAGGTGTCAGGGAGCGGCCAAGTACATGCTTATCACGAGGAGGACAGCTGCTGGCTGCCCGCCCCCATGAGGTCATGGGTGTGATCTCAGCCCTGCGGAAACAAAGGTGCAGACACAAGGCCAAGCACACAGCAAGGCAGAGCTGTTTCTAACATTTGTGTATAGGTGTTTCTGTGAACCCAGGTTTTCATTGTGCGGTAAATGCCAGAGAGTGCCATGACTAAACCATACAGAAGCTAAGCCTGGTAGCGTGCACCTGTAATCCCAGCCCTCAGGAAGCTGAGGCAGGAGGATTGCCTAGAGGGTGAGGCCAGCCTAGGCTACAGAATCGGACCCCTGTCTCAGAAAGAAAGAGGAGGTGGAAGGAAGGAAGGAAGGAAGGTAGGAAGGAAGGAAGGAAGGAAGGAGGAAAGGAAGGAAAAAAAATAAGCTATATGCTGACTTTCTACTTACTTATTTGTTAGTTGTTTGTTTGTTACAGGGTCTCACTACACAGTTTGGACTTACAGTGATCCTCCAATCTCAGCCTCCCTAGGGCCAGGGTTACAGGCATATGCCACATGCCTGCTTTCAGGTCTGGTACAGTGTGCCTGTGGTTCCGGGCTCAAACTTGGGCCTTTACCCTTGCCAGGCAGATGCCTAGACCATTTTATTTTTGTTTTTTTGAGACAGGGTTTTGCTGTGTAGTTCAGGCTGTGCTTGGACTCGCCGTGGAGTGAGTGGCCTTGAGTTCATGGAGCTCTGCCTGTCTCAGCTTCCAGAATGCTGAGCTTCCAGGTGCACAGCAGGATTCCTGGCGCCACGGTGACGCTCTGAGGAAACCGTTACACTATGATCCAGAACACTTGCACCATTTCACACTTCCAGCAGTGGGGATCCAGTTATTCTCTAGGCTTGGTAGCATTTAATGTTTATCACAGACTGATCAGGCCTGCAGCCTCCCAAGAGGGGGCAGGAAAGGCTTAAATAAAAGACAAGTGGCACAATTTTAGGGCTCCAGGAGGCTCAAAACTCTCTTAAGAGAATTTGGCTTTCTCTGGGGACTGAGGCAAAGAGCTTCTCTGGGCAGCTCTCATATTTATTTGATTTTCCAACAAAGGAGAGGACACTGCAGAAAAGGCAGGAGGTGGAAGGAAGGAAGGAAGGAGGAAAGGAAGGAAGGAAAAAAAGCTATACGCTGACTGTCTGAGCAGGGCCCTGAGGGTCGGTCAGTTCAGATGTCTTCCCAGAAGTACATTATGTCAGTTAGGAGAACTGCCTTAGCTTTAGGTTGAAACTTGCTGCAGGTGTGTGGAGCCTGCAGCTGCTGCTTCCTTTTAGTTCACAGGGTTGGAGCCAGGCATCCTCTGTCATGGCCTCATCTTGTCCTTGGAGGTGTCATGGCTTCACCTGCCTCTACAGGTCTCAGCCAGGCCCCGAGACTCACAGAGGTCCACTTGCTCTGAGTCCAGTGCCTGTGTCCAGACAAGGGGCCTAGGCCTGGACAGACTCACAGGGAAGCGCAGAAAGCCAGCTGGTCAACTCTGAATCCAGCTCAGATCCACTTCATGGTGGTCTCCGTCAAATGGCAGCACTACTACATTTTTCTTGAATTGGGGCAGAACCTGGCTGGAGCCTTCACACCGACCCACACATCTAGCTTCCCTCACCTTTGACAAGATATGCATCTTTCATAGACAAATTTGTTAGCACTTTGTTGCTAATCCGGCTTGTGTTCTCTTGTTGCTGACCTGACACCTTTGTGCTGAGCTGTGCTTTGGGCCTGTCCCTCAGTCCCTGAGGATGGCTGATAATCCGGGCAGTTTGCCCCCCACAAATGGCAGCGCTGGCCTCTGGCATCATCTAAATGATCCATACAGCTTTTTTTTTTTTTTTTTTTTTGTTTTGTTTTTTGGGACCAGGGTTCGAACTCACGACCTGTGCACTTTTGCCCAGCAGGCACTTGTGCCTCGGAGCTATCTCCCCAGCCCCCTCCATACAGCTTTTAAGAACATTTTTTTCCCCCCAGTTCTCTTTTCCTCATTGTTTATTTTGAGAGAAGGTCTTCCTAGATGTGCTGGGGTGGCTTATAATCCAAGATCCTCCTGACTCAGTCTCTCCAGGAACTGAGGTCTCAGGCCTGGGCCCCGTGTTGTGTTCAGAGTAGGTGTTTGTATACCATGGTTACCTTTTTTATATTTATTTATTTATTTATTTATTTTTGTCTTTTTGAGACAGGGTCTCACTATGCAGTTGAGGCTGGCCTTGAGCTCACTTTTGTAGCCCAGGCTGGTCTCGAACTCGCACCGATCCTCCTGCCTCAGCCTCCCGAGTGCTGGGATTACAGGCATGAGCCACTACGCCCGGCTGTAGGATTTTTATAGAAAAGTTCTCATGTCTTGTGGCTTTGTTGGAGGTACAGGACCAAGATAATGGCTATCTCCTCAGTCCAGTTATTTTTAGCTTTGGTCTTTTAACCTCAGTTGTTGAACACCCAAGAGAATAGCTTAAGTATATAATATGATCAGGAATTTTTTTTTTTTTTTTGTCTTTTTGGGACAGGGTCTCACTATGCAGTTGAGGCTGGCCTTGAGCTCTTGAGCTCAGTTGTGTAGCCCAGGCTGGTCTTGAACTCACACCGATCCTCCTGCCTCAGCCTTCCGAGTGCTGGGATTACAGGCATGTGCCACCACGCCCAGCTCGGATCAGGAAATTTTTATTTCTATCAATCATACTTGTCTCAGCAGTTGAATTTTTGTAGATCGTTAACAGATAAAAAGTATGAGGGATATAGCTCAGTAGCACAGTGCCTGCCTGGAGAGCTCAAGGAAATGAATTTAACTCCTAGTACCAAAAAAATTAATAAAATCAAACAGGTAACAATTATGTGTTACAGAGAAAACATGAGACCAAAAGCAATATAACATTTTAAGCCGGGCGTGGTGGTGCATGCCTGTAATTCCAGCACTCGGGAAGCTGAGGCAGGAGGATCGGTGCGAGTTTGAGACCAGCCTGGGCTACAAAAGTGAGCTCAAGGCCAGCCTCAACTGCATAGCGAGACCCTATCTCAAAAAGAAAAAAAAAAATAACATTTTAGTATAAAAATAATGATAACATTATTTTATTACCACCATTAAGGTTTTTTTTTTTTATCTCTAACTTATCTTTTACCTTTTTAGCTAGTTATGTTATTAAATCACAAAGGGAAACTTTTAGGGCCAGCTAAATAGCTCAGTGGATTAAAGTGCCTGCTTAGGCACAGCAGGGGCTGGGGATGATGGTGGTATTCGATTCTGAGCTGTTGTGCTGGCCGCAGGCTGAGAGGACTGGGTGTACTCTGCACCTGTAATCCCAGCTCATGGAAGGCTAAACACAGGAGTCTGATTTACATAGTGAAACCCTGTAGACACTGTAGACCCTGTCCTAAAATACAAAAAAAAAAAAAAAAAAAAAAAAAAAAAAAAAAAAAAAAAAAAAAAAAAAAAAAAAAAAAAAAAAAAAGAAAAAAAAGAAAAGCAACTCTTATCTAACTTCATTATTTTTTAACTCTATTTATTTATATATGTTATGGCCAGCTCAGCCTGCCCTAAGGGGTACGGCTGGTGCAGCATATGGTGCCAGGGATCTAACTACAGTCCTTGTGGTTGCCTAAGCTTGCCTAAGCAGGTGCTTTAGATTGCTATTTCATCAGCCCTAGATTCATTATCTTTTAATAGAATGTCACTTAAAAAGAATATATTTGTCCATAGACATATTTTGCAGGTTATTAATGTCTAATTTTTAGTTTTTGGGGTGAGCAATCACTTAAGCATGAGCCTTGTAAAAATATCTGCAGCATTTGGCTGGCTGTTTAATGCTAAATTGGCATGCACATTCCATCACAAAAGCCAGAACACAAGCAAGGGAAAGCCAGTTGCTTGAGCCTAAAAAAATTTATCATCATAAACAACTGACGCTGGAAGTTACCAGTGTAATGAGTTTTGTTTTTGTTTTTGTTTTTGTTTTTGTTTTTTTTTGTCTTTTTGAGACAGAGTCTCGCTATGCAGTTGAGGCTGGCCTTGAGCTCACTTTTGTAGCCCAGGCTGGTCTTGAACTTGCACCAATCCACCTGTCTCAGCCTCCTGAGTGCTGGGATTACAGGCGTGCCCCACCATGCCTGGCTGTTTTGTTTTGGTTTTAGTTTTAGTTTTTGAAAGCCTGTATTCATGGGAAATACAAATATACCATGAGGTTAGAAATAATTTGTATAAGGCTATACAGAAATGTTTACATATTTAGTTTATATTGTTTTTTTTTTTTGAGGTTTATCTCATTTATTCATTTAACTGGGTCTCCCTGCCTCAGCCTCCCAAGTGCTGGAATCAACTGCTCCAGAGGTCCCTCTGCGACCTTGCTTTTGCACCCTCTTCCAACATACTCCTTTGAGAAGCAATGTCCATCACCCACTGGAGGAGAGAATGACTGGTCTCTCCAAAGTCCTCTGAAACAGCCACCCAGCCTCCTGCTGCAGGTGAACATGTTCTGTAGAAGTGAAAAATTCAGCGCTCATTCTCCAGGTCCTTCATGTTGACATCCTGCGGAGTTTTCATCTTCTGTTGCTTGGGCTGTGGCTCACTAGGCCTGGCTGGCTTTGAGGGGGCTTCCACTTCCATGGCTTCCTTCTCCTTGTGGGCCAGCCAGATCTGCTTCAGCAGCTTCCGGCGCTTCTTCCCCGACAGTGTGATGTTGGCCCGGGTGCTGGATGCGCGCTTCCGTAGGTGGTGCCTCGTGGTCAGCCCCGCGTCCACCACGGCCCCGACCACCCTGCACTGCACTCACCGCGCACGGCCCAGCACCCGCCGGCGCTTAAATAGCTTTCTTTTCAGCTCCGTGCGCGCGGCCGGTTGATCTTTCCACCCGGCGGCGCCATAACCTCTCCCTACGTTCGCCGGCGCTGTACTCCCCTAGTTTATATTGTTAAGACAAACTTTAGTCTCCTTTAACAGGTTTTATAAAGTGTAGAATCAAGAATGTCTATAGTTCTGCTAAGTTTAGAAAACTGTATTAATGACTGCAAGTAGACTTAATACCCAGTGTAAGTGTATCTAATTTGTATAATAACAGAAATGCTTGTTTAATCAAAGCCAACAATGTAGATCAAGTTCAAATGTCAACGGGAGGCTGAGGCAGGAGGATTGGTGCGAGTTCGAGACCAGCCTGGGCTATAAAAGTGAGCTCAAGGCCAGCCTCAACTGCATAG
>PVJA010019171.1:5782-38952 GCA_004027025.1 Myocastor coypus | reverse complement strand
CCCTAAGCTACACCCATAATCCCAGAAGTACTTCCACCCATAATCCCATCAGTACTAAAACCTATAATCCCAGGGATCATGGATCAAGTCTCAAACTCTAGAAGTCCCCACCCAATGACTCCATGAGGCTTTGGGGGGACAACTAGACATAAACCATAACACCAGCATAATAAGCTCCTGCAGAAAAACCAACAGCTTCTCTTCTTCTCTAATTCTGCCTCTTATGCTTCTAGAAGGAATCCTCAGGTGAGCCAGCCACACCAAGCACCAAACTAGTTGAATTCAGCTGGGTGTTAACAAATTAACCACTAGTCGTCAATCCACCACAGAATGATTTGTTATTTATTCTTGTGTAACTCTAAAAAAGAACCTACCCAATGACACTATCATTTGAAAATTTCATGGAAATAGTACAATGAATTTTTATTAAGCAGATTAATGCCTGCATTGGTACAGTACTATTCAGGTGGTGGTTTTCTAAAAGCTTTTTGCCTATTTCCATATTTTACACATCCCCTTAATCTCCTTTGAAATTAGGAATGACTTCTTTTTCTTCTTTTTCTCTGAAGACAAGATCACCTCCATAATCTCTTACTATTTGAAAACAGTCAGACACAATCCCATGGAACCACAGTGACAGGAAGAAGCAGCTTGCGCAGGTATAATCATGTGACACTTGGCATCACGTACTCTGGAATATAGAGCAAAATTTTCACTTACTTTCACTGCTCTCTAAAGTTCTTCTCAGAAGATAAGCATAGGAAAAAAGCCTTGAGTGTCTAAATAACTTCTTAGCTAAAACTTCAGAAGCATGACTCATGAAAGAAATGATAACTTGGACATCATTAAGGTTAAAATTTTCTGCTATGAGACAAAAAATTGTGGCTCAAAGACACACCAGACTGAACCTGAATATTTGCAGCAGGTATTCAGATGAAGGACTAGTATCTAAGATATATAATGAAATCTTAAAACTCAGTAAAAGAAAACCAACCAATTAAAATGTAGACAAAGTTCTGGAGCAGAAACATTAACAAAGATTCGTGGATAGAAAATTACGGAAAAATGTATGACATCATATACCATTAGGGAATTATAAATTAAAACAACAATGACGTAATTATACTTCCCATAGAAATGTCCAATTTAGGACTATACCAGCTCTTATTCTAAAACAGAGAAACAGCCAAGCGTATAGTGGCTATTTGTTTGATTTTTCACAAGCTAAAAAATGAGAAGAACAAAACACGTTTTCTTTTCTATTTTTAGATTTTACTTCTTATTACTATGCAATACACAGTGATTACCTTCCTTGTGGGGTGTGGTTCCATGTTCTTAGCATACTTTTATACTCTTCGGTGTCTTCAGACAGAGACTCGTTCAAGACAAGCAAAGTAGAACTGAAACAGACTGGTTGACTTAGTAAGAAAAGACACCTAAGTAGTTTCCAAGAGACCAAATTAGAGAGAGAGAGAGAGAGAGAGAGAGACAGAGACAGAGACAGAGACAGAGACAGAGACAGAGACAGAGACAGAGACCGAGACCAAGTGAGTCTCAAGAAGCTAATAATAAATGTTGATGAGGATGTGAGGAAAAAGAAATGCTGCTAGATTGTTGGTGGGAATGTAAACTAATGCAGCCAGTGTGGAGCTCAGTGTAGAAATTCCTCAAAATCTGAAAATAGAAATCCTACCGACCCAGCTCTCTTCTACCTATCTTCACCAAAGAATCGAAGTCACCATAGTCCAAGGAAATGTCCGTGCTCATGTTTCTAGCAGCACAACTCACCGTAGCCAGATCTTAGAAACAATATATATGTCCATCGACAGCGGAGATATTTACAGGTAAATTAGCACAACCTGAGAACATAACGGTAAGTGGAATAAGTCAGACACACAAGCCCAGATTCTAGGATTTCTCTTAAATGAGAAATGCGAATAAAGAACAAAATGGAAAAGAGATAACTAGGAAATGGGGAGACTTGCAAATACCGCTCCATGTTTCAAATGTAATCATTTTGAAAATATTTAATAAGCCGGGCATGGTGACACACGCCTGTAATCCCAGCACTCGGGAGGCTGAGGCAGGAGGATCGGTGCAAGTTCGAGACCAGCCTGGGCTACAAAAGTGAGTTCAAGGCCAGCCTGAATTGCATGGTGAGATCCTGTCTCAAAAAGAAAGAAAAAAAAAAGAAAATATTTAATATATTTAATGTATACTAATAGTTTATCTCAGTTCTTTAAAAGGGAGGATTCAGGTTACTTATTAACTGTTTGGATTTTTTATAGGGATCTTCTTGGTTAATGTCTCATACTCTAAGAACATGCTTTGAAGATAACAATGCACAGTGTAATAACTAGCGTTATTCTCTTCCTACTTGATTAGAAATTGTATTCAATTATTTAATAAAATAAACAACGGGACAAGACTTGCATTTTATTTTTTCCCTTTCACAGTGCATACTTGTAGTGCCTAATGATTGCACTCTTCCTGGGGTGCTGGTGTGAGGCTCAGGCACATCTGATCCTCTTTCATTCCCTCCCACTTCCTTCTTTTCCCCTCCCACCTTGGCTTGGTTGCATTCACTTTTGCAAGAGACTCGTTTCCTGATTTCCTGTTACCCATCATTCATTTGCATTTTCAGTGTCTCATATAGGATAAGTCTAAACGTGTTTGTCTGGCTTGGTAAATTTAGCATTTTAGTCACACCCACTGCTTGCTTCACAGCAAAGTCATTCTCCCCCTGTATAAATACCTTCTCTTCATCAACTCATTCCTCGGTGAACATATAGGCAGCTTCATGAATTAGCTATGATGAGTTGTACTCCTGCAAGCATGGGTGACCATACATCACTGTACAATCATGCTTGTAACTCTTTCAGGAAGCCAGTCAGGAGGATAATATTTAATTGAGTGAAATTTCTACTTCTGAGTTTTTGCACAATCTTCATACCTATTCGCATACTGATTGTAGAAGTTTATGGTCTCTCCAACAGTTTAGTAGTGTTCCTTATTTCTGACAGCCTCACCAGCTCTTGTTATTATTTTATTTCCTGATGACAGCCTTCTTCATTGTCTCATTTCTGCCTGCCACTTATCTTTCCATTCTACATGGTTTCCTAATAGATAACTCCTCATGACAGTGGCCTTTTTCTGATTCAAACATTCTGAACCAATGGAGAATGAGCAAATAAGCAAAACCTTTTGGAAGCTCAGACACCACTTTTATCGCCAAGGAACAAGAGGATTCCTCAGAGGGGCGTTGCTTAGTTTGGAAAACAGACAGGAATAGGAGTTTGAGAATCAGGCATATTCACCCACCCAGCTAATCCAGCTGCAGGAGATTTTTGTTCCTTATGTGCAGATGAATGATTATTAATTTTGGATCTTCGGAACAGCCAGAAAGTATTAAACAATCAATTTCCCAAGTTCAGAGACAAGGCGTGGGGAATCATTGCCTCACATACACACTTATCCTTTCCTTCCAGCATGCATGTCTTTGCCACCTGGCAAGTAGTTCAGGTATTTCTTACAAACCTCCAGGTTTGGGGGATGCGCTTCACTAAAAGTGTGTTTTCTATTTGTTTGTTTGTTTGTTTGTTTGTTTTGTATTTTTATGGAAGGGGCTAGAAGGGGGTCAGGGTCTCACTACTAGATTAGATTCACAGCCTGCCAAGAGCTAGATTTACATGCAAGCACCACCATGCCCAGTCTCCATCGCCTTCTCAGAGCACCCAGGGACGGGGCTGGCACCGCAGGCCCGAGATCAAACTGCAGGTGCCTGCGCCTGCTTGCAGGTGCTTTAATCCGCCGAGCTATTTGTGTGTTTTCTCTTTGTTGGTTCCAAATCTATAGAAGCTACCTATAGCTTCTACCTACTGAGTAACACATGTAAATCAAATCTAATTATTGTTGCAAGTAGAATTCCTTCAGCTATTGAAGTCATTGTCAGTTTCTCTGCGATTTCTAGCTTATGGGCTGTTACCAACTTCAAGGGTCGCTCATTTGATACGGTTGGGATTCCTTGGCCATCTCAGCTTCCGCTTTTTCACACAACACCTACTGAATACCTTTGGCTGCAAGGAACTACATTATTTATTTTTTCATGATTTAATATTTTTATTGTTTAAGTTTAACCATGGTTATATTAAGGAACTATATTATTTAATAAGAAAAACACAACTGTTCAGATTTCTGCTGCTGGCTCTTCAGCTTAGCTCTAGATTTGGGGAAAATTCATCTCATTAACATAATCGATTTGTTTAGAAGATCTCAATTCCAACCTATGGTACCATGTCTCTCTCTCTCTTCCATTTATGTATCTTTATCTCTTTTCCTGTGTTATGGAACCAACCTGTTTTCCTCCTTCCTTTTGACCTCTGTCGCTCTCTTGCTCTCTTGCTCTCTCTCTCTCTCTCTCTCTCTCTCACTCACTCCCTCCCTCCTTCCCACTCTCTCTGTCCCTCTGTTCTTCTGTCTCTCTCCTGTTTCTGTCTCCGGGTATAAGTGTATTTGTCTGTCTGTCTGTCTGTTTATCTGTCTGTCTATCTATCTTTCAGGCTTTGTATTTCACAGAGACAGCTTTTATGAGCTGACAAAAAAAAAAAAAAAAAAAAAATAGGCCACACCTGTCCGGGTGAGGTTCTCTATAACTGATGGCAAGATTTCTGCTACCCAAAGTCAGCTCTATGAATAGACTTGGTCCTCCCACCTTCTCTCATGGTAGCCTCCTACTCCAGCACAGCAGGTGATGTAAGATCTGAGAAGCCAGAGTTACTGGAAAAATTACTGTGCCACAAGCTAATGGCCTATGAAATGAAAATGTCTGGCCCACCTGCTCTGCATCACTTCCTTACAGTGGGAACCTGCAGCTATCTGGCCCAGGCCAATGATGGGGAAAAGTAAGAGAGACTTGTCCTAGATCTGAGTCAAAAGAGAAAACTCAGAGAGTTGCTAATTGTAAATAGCTTAGACCGCAACTCTTTCTCCATCCGTGTATTTTATCCTGGCACATACACTTTCGTATACAGGTCAGTGTTCAAAAGTCAGTAGACTTGGATTTGATTTGCAGCTTTGCCACTAATTGTCTACGACCATGGTTAGCTCACATTAATTTTATCAGCCTTTCATCTGTAATAGGAAGAGCACAAATTCCTCACGAATTCTAGATTTGTTTTAACTATAAAATTGTTGAAGACACACTTGGTCAGTTTTATTTGCTTGTAATGTTGGCATTTGTTCCCCACTCATAAGTAATTATTTGGCTTTTCCATTATATTTTGAATCCACACAAGAAAGGAAAAATGAGGTACTGAGATTTTGAGTATGTATACATTCTTGTGTTTATACACAGGAATTTAAGAAGTTACAAAGCAGGCAGGGGCATTGGATTTAAGTTCTGTAGACCTGTGACTTGCAGGGTATTTAAACTGCACACATTGGCACCAAATGCCTCTCAGCAAAAGTGTCAGTATGTTCCCAGTTAAGATTGTCTGTGGAATATCTCTAGGGAGTAGACAGAATTCCAACTTCAGGAAACCCAGAAAACTGTATAGCGCCCCCCCCCACTTCAATCCAGATGACGTTAAATTCATCAAATCTAAAGGCATTGCACTAATTGCAAAAATAACTCAATGTACAATGAGTTGATTGTTTTATTTGCTTTGCTTTTTGTTTTTCATTAAAGGAAAGGTAAGTGAAAACTAGATCTCAAATTATCTAAGAAGCAAAAGATTTTCGTATAATATTTCATTAAGAGTTTCCCCTTGAAGCTGGGCGTGGTGGCTCACGCCTGTAATCCCAGCACTCGGGAGGCTGAGGCAGGAGGATTGATGCGAGTTCGAGACCAGCCTGGGCTACAAAAGTGAGCTCAGGACCAGCCTCTACTGCATAGCAAGACCCTGTCTCAAAAAGACAAAAAAAAAAAAAAAAAAAAAAAAAAAAAAAAAAAGAGTTTCCCCTTGAGCTCTGCTATCCCAACGTTCCTCTGGGAGGAAGTGGCACACAAAATAATGCGTGTCACGTGTATGTTCTCAATCAAATAGATTCAAGTCTGCTGCCTTGGACATCAGTTGATTTTGCACACCTAATTCCTTTGGCATGTTCCTCTTCAACTCTTCTAGTTTCCTGATTCCCTTTAAGTACTCTGACCTCCTGGTAGATGGGAACGGAGGAGGAAGCCGGTAGGACTGGCCCAGGAAAGCATAGGACCAAGTTTAGTGGGCCACACATTTTGATCTAGTGGTTAGAATATATCCTAAGGAAAAGAAATCAGAATAATTTCTAAAAATTGTGTTTTACATTTGGAAGAAAGGGTGCCTCATTTTTTGATTCACACAGCTAGATGAATATAAAATCAGATATTCTGACAGCCATTTTTTTTCTAGATGGTAACAGTAAAAGAGGTAGAGATAGACAGCACTGGGAAAAGGGAGAACTGTGAATCATCTTCTTAAAGACCAGAAATCATGTACCAAATCCAGATTCACTATTAGCCATTGCAGAGATAGGATTTTCTTTATTAATTCTCTGTGTTTCTGTAAAACAACTTCATTTTACATGTACAGATATTGTACTTTGTATACTTCTATTATATGTAGATTTATAGATAGATAGATAGATAGATAGATAGATAGATAGATAGATACATAGATAGATACATAGATAGATACATAGATAGATACATAGATAGACAGACAGACAGACAGAAAGAAAGATAGATAGATAGATAGATACATAGATACATAGATAGACAGACAGAAAGACAGACAGACAGACAGATAGATAGATAGATAGATAGATACATAGATAGATACATAGATAGATACATAGATAGATACATAGATAGATACATAGATAGATACATAGATAGACAGACAGACAGACAGAAAGACAGATAGATAGATAGATAGATAGATAGATAGATAGATAGATAGATAGATAGATAGATAGATAGATTCTCCTCTATACATGTAAGCAGAAAGAGAGAGAGAGAGAAAAAAAAATGTGGGTTGGCCAGATAGCTCCAGGAAAATAGCTGCTAAGCTAAGAGTAAGGGCTCGTCATTAAGGTTATTGGAAAGTCGATTCCAAACTGAGATTGGTGATTGCACAGCTGAATCCCCTTTCTCCATCAAGAGAAAGGATTTGAACCATGATTCTGATTGTTATGAAATGGTGCAATGACAAAAGGAGCAGAGAAAAATAGGAATAAGACTTGACAGCCATGGGAACAAGAAGGAAGAGTCTGGGAAGGAACCAGAAGGAAAGGGGGAATGTCTCTCTGTCTCTCTCTCTATCCCTCCCCCCTCTTCCGCCCTCTCCCCCTCTGCCTCTCCCTCTCCCTCTCTCTGCCTCTCTCCTTTTCTGTCTGTTTCTCTCTTTCCCTCTCCCGCTCTCCCTCCTTTACACTCTCTCCCTCTCTGTCTCCTGCTCTCTCAGATCACTGAGACCCCCAATTCTACTCATTGAAAATATACATCATAGTCACCATGGAGAAGCAAATACTTCAATAAGGAAAGGATAATTTCTGATCCACTTGTTACCACAGAAGAAGGTCAGATCACCTGCAGGGGGGACTGGAAGATACCATGCTGGTAGAGTTTGATTTGATGCTAATGATGTAAGTATGTATAGCCTCATACTGTATAACTTGAGTGTGTTACCAACAGTCTGAGCCAAGTGAGACAAAAGCTTTTCATTTTCTGAGCCAAGTAAGAGAAAACCTTTTCATCTTTGTAAACTGATTTTAGTTGAGGTTCTATCTCATGCAAGAGCCATGTTTTGTGTTCCACCATTTCTATTTTCTAGGTTTTGTGAGCTTAAACAAGCAAATTTGCTGAATTATCTCTGTGAGCACAGTGACAGCACTGAGAGAGCCCTTGTGAATTCTGAACACAGCACACCACCCAGGACTGCACAGAGTTTACAGTCAAGGCACGTTGGTTCCTTTCTTCCTGTGCTGTACCCTTGCCACTTGGTTGAATGTTCCAGAAGGCACACACCAAGCTTTAGGCTCTCTGCGTTCACATTTTCCATCCATAGTAAGCACCAAATAATTTTTGAGAAATCATTGATGAGTAGTGAAACAGGCAATCATAGAGTTAAAACAGCAAAAGAGATGAAGAAAAGGAGACGGTAATTTGAAAGCAAGTCTTTTGGCAATTTGTCATCTTGTTTGAGCAGGCTAGAAAAACAAAAGTGTCTATTACTATTTCTTCTCCTCACAACAATAACAAGTACCAAGCAAAGATAAAACAAGGCATAACAAGAAAACCCAGCAAGGAAACAACAAAAGCCTAATTGTAAACACACTAATAAAAATTACTATTCAAAAAAAAAAAAATGCCTAACTGCAGTCATGACAATACATGATTTTCATTATTCCTACTAAACTAATAAGGAAACTGGGCACATCTGTGGAAACAAATCTGTCTTACCTAACTGTCACTTTATATTTGAAAATGAAAAACACCTTGAGTGTCACTGTACACATCCCTTATAAATAAAAAGAAAGGTCTGAGCAGAGGATTTCGTTCTGAACTGATTTTACAAATGTTTATTCTCCACTAGGGCACGGATCCTGGGGCTGGGGACAGCGGTTGGGAGCCTGAGGAGTGGAGTCCAGTGCACAGGTAATATTTTCAGGATGCCAGGACATTCGAGTCAAAATACAGGTTCAGCTGGCTTCACATCCTTCGGTGGTGTAGAGTCCGCTCTCCTTAAAAAACTTCCAGTCCTGCATCGACTCTGGAATGGACACAGTTTCCAGTGTGGCTTTCGATCTTGTGGGGACTCAGACCGAAGCGAATAGTGAACATCGTATGGACAAGGCGGTGGTTGAATGGGTCATAATGAATTGGAAACTAAACCATTAAGGTGCTGTTCAGTATGCAGTAAATCACGTAAAAGAATAATGGCCAGAAAAAAAAATTCCTAATTTGAAATTATTAGTGGAGGAGAAATTTTTGGCTTTACAGAGTAAGAATTCTGATACAGAGTTTGAAAATAATGAAAAATTTGTACAATGTAAGAAACAGCTGAAAGAACTACAGAAGTAATATGGTCTGCAGGCACAATGAGGGCCTGTCGGCCTGGAGGAGTTGATGAGGATGCGACTGTCACTCAGAGTCAGACCAACTTCATCTGCCTCGTTACTTTGCTGGAAATAAAGAAACCAGTGGAAGCCGGGCGTGGTGGCTCACGCCTGTAATCCCAGCACTCAGGAGGCTGAGGCAGGAGGATTGGTGCGAGTTCGAGACCAGCCTGGGCTACAAAAGTGAGCTCAAGGCCAGCCTCAACTGCATGGCGAGACCCTGTCTCAAAAAGACAAAAAAAAAAAAAAAAAGAAACCAGTGAAAAATCAATTTTACGGCCACACTTATGAAGAGAAGCCATTGTGCGCATGATCGAGTCCAAGCTCAAGCAGAAGAAAAAGGCCTGGGGCCCTAAAAGTGGCTGTAGCCACACTGATATGACAATGTGAGACCTCATCCAATACGAAGCACTGAGGAGAGTGATCGAGAGCCACCACAAGAGGAGGCACCGCCACTCTGAGTAGGGCCGGGCCCACCGGAAGCCAGGCACCTACTTCCTACCCCAGCCTGTCCTGGAGAGCAGTGCATACTTACCAGGTGAATCCGAAGGGCAGCCTGGCGTACTTTGGGATGAGACCTAATGATTTTCAGTGTTACCAAAAGTAGTTTTTCTAGCTATGCAGTAGCAGTACGAGCATACAATATTATTTATTTTTGATGTTTTTCATTTTAAATAAAATTGTGATGATCTCTAATAAATAAATAAATATTTTCCACTATAAAATTAAAACTTATTCTGTCTTTAAAACTCATACATAACCAAAAGAAGAGAAAATAGCAAGCAATTTTATTCTCTGCCTTCCAATCTCATTCTCACCCTACTCTGGAGTGATCATTTATTGAGGTATAGGTTTGTAAATTCTTTTACTTCATTAAGAAAACAACTAGTTTGAGGATAACATTAGGTAATACAGCAATAATTGCCAAGCTCCTGCTATTCTCGTTTAGTTAATTCTCCATCAATTGTAAAGTTTTTTCTTTTCTTTTTTTACCACTTTTTTTTTTTTTCTGCTGGGAGTTTTTATTTATTTTTTATTACTTTTAATAAGAAATAACAAAACACATTAGTACATTCACAATAATTGATACAATGCATATTGTTGTCCTCATAGTAGTTATACAGAGCACAGGGTGTAGACATGATAAAATTTCTAATCGTTATTGGCACAGAAAATTTCTTCTTTCTAAACTAGCAGAAAGTAATTGTATACATAGTCTAATGTTCTATAATTGCAGTGAGTTACTGGTGAAACTAGCAATGTTGGAAGCTGTTGAAGGATATTAAATGAGAGCAAGAGAGTAGGCAAAATGCCATAGCATTGACAGGTTACAATTTTGTACACCCTTAGATTTCTAAATGTCTGTGTAAAAATGTGTAACTGCTTTTAACACATTCTATAGAGATTTATTAGAATATCAATGATTGATGGAAAATACTAATTCCAAGTTAAGACTAAGATGTTTGATACTGAGAAAGACAGTGATGTTAAGCTCAAATACACATGTTATACAGTAATAGTATCACTAAGCTTTTCTTCTGGAGAGCTAAGAATTTAAGTTTATGGGCCAAAAATTAAAGAGAACGAAGAGCTACAAGGATAGCCAATATTTTGGCCCTAGCTCTTCAAGGTCAGTGAGGACTCAGGACAAAACAGAACTTGTGCTGTAGCATCCTATAACTCAGTGGTTTCCCAAATTTTCTGTTCAAGGAGATTATAGGGCCACAGAGGAAAGGTATTCAAGGTATATAATGTGCCTAAGGAAAGTCATTTAGGGAGAAAATATTCTCTCAGGCTTTCACAGAGAGCAAACTGGTCAAGCAATGGCCATGACTCATCCAGATGGCTGACACTATCAACAGTTGTACAAAGCACTGTACATGGTCTCAAAGTTAATACAGAGGAGATTTAACTGACCTTGGAAGACACGAAAGTTCCATAGTTTGTTATGCAGGTCTTGATTTAACTTGCCCTTAACCACCCAGCAGAAATTTTAACTATGAGTCTGCTGAGCAGTAAAATGCTTTTTTGCCACTTTGTATTCTCTATAAAAAAGAAAACAATATAATCCTAGAACTTACATGTTCTCATTTAATATTATAACCTAATCAGTCTCCCAAGTTTTATGCTTTTCATAAACCTTAAACATAATTCAATTTACTATCCTCTGATCTTAGCCTTTTACTACTTCCAAATTTTTATTGCTAAACAAACATGACCTGTATACTGTTATGTCATTATGTATGCACATACATATACCATTAGAGATCTATCTGATCTTAGGTCATTTCCATAACAAAACCCATAGATTGGATGGTTTGAACAATAGCGATTTTGTTCATCACAGTTCTGGAACCTGGGAAGTTGTAGACAAAGTTTGTGGTCTACTCTTCAGAAGTAAAAATTCTGTAGCCTCTTAAACAACTCATAGAAATGACAATTTCTTGTCCTCAAAACCATAGCAAAGTAGAGCTCTTGTCCCCAAAGTGGGAAAAAAAATAGTCAAGACACCTCACTCCAGGTATGTCCTAGTTAGGAACCAGCTATGAAGAAATCAGAGCCCTCATTGGGGAAGAACCTTCTCCCACAACTAGGAGGAAGAAAGCATAGGGCTGCAGGGCAATGGACCTGCACAGGTCTCGCTGATGCTGTTTTCTCTGCCCTCGTATCTAATTATATTCATATATGGCTGTCCTGGCTTTAACTAACCTAAAAATAGACATTCCTCTAGGTTTTTGATTAGCAGACTGAAGCCTCCTGCATTTTTTAAAATTATAATCAGATAAATCCATTGTGTTTTTCTCCCTCGAAACTATCTACTGCCAGTTCATTTCAGCATACTCAAATACCGAAGTTTCAGAGGGAATTCGGACTTCCCTACACTTCAGTAACTGACCCTGCTCTGTGCTTACTAGTGATATTGTCTCAAGCAAGTTTTTTAAGTCGTCTGGGCCTCAGCTTCCTCAGCCAAAAGGCAGAAGTGAGAATTCATTGAATACTGTTCAAGCCATCCCTGTAGGGGCTGCATAGCCATTGTCCATCACCTGCCCTAGATATCCTGAGCTACTCTCAGACTCCCTAAGGGCCCAGGCCAGGCCCACACTTATTACACACCCTTGTGCATACGGAACCCTGCCCACAGTGATCAGTTGCCTGAAACACGCACTCCAGTTAACCTTTAAGATACACTTCAAGCATCATTTTTGCAGAAAGTCTCCACTGACCAAAGCGTCAAGGCTGCTAGCTTGATGCCTTCATCTATCCTCCTTGGTCTCCAGCAGCTGCTGTGGTCACAGCACTTGTCGCAAGCCACTTTGCCGCTAACTTGATTGGGAGCTCACTGAAAGGTCAGTCAAATCAGTGCTATAGCATTTTACTCATTTGTTGATCTCAGTGGAATTAGAGACACTTTGAAGGTGCAGCAAACTCCAGGAATGTTTAGACTGTCTTCTAAATGAGTAGTATATCCTGAAAGAGCCATTGTACAGGGAGAGCAATAGAGAAGCATCTGCCAGCAAACCATTTCTTGTCGTCTTCTTCTGTTTCATTTCTTGATGAATTACTTGGGGAAACATACAGCCAGAAGACAAAGCTAACCTCAGAAAACCCTGAATGTCACTTTTCTCTGCTCAACTATGCTATAAAGGAAGGGAAGAGTTCACTTGTACGGAAAGAAATGGGTATGAATTATGAATTCCCACTAAGAAAGGCCCATTATTTCTTGGTTATTCCAAAGTTTCAGTAAATCATTTATTTTATACACAGTGTCTTACATGTGACACAATGATGAAGCTACTTTTAGTGCTGCAACAAAGAATGGATAAAGGAATGGAATAATCACATACTGCTTCTGTCACAGCAATATAATGCCCACTACCTCTTTTTAAGTGCCAGTATACAAAGATAAATGAAATTTGTGAATCTGCAGCCTAATGGAAAGATGGATGGTTTGTTGATAAATGTTTATCAGCTGCCTAGGAGGTGGGTCAGCAGGGCGAAAGGAAGCCCTGTTTTCTAGCATTGGCAAATTTCTGTGGTGCAAATACGCTTGTTCTGGCTGATTTCATCCTGGTCTTCTGCAGTCAATACTGATTCAACCTCTGTGGTACAAGAACAGCCCACAAGATCAGTCTCTGCATTTGCTTTTGCTTGTACCATCCCTGTTCCTAAAAGCCATGAAAGAAGATTTTAGTGGAATCCTAAAAGTCTCCCATCTGAAAATTTAAAACTTTAAGCCAGAGGCAGTTTTTTGTGGTGCTGATGAAACCTAAGCTCCGTGGTTCTTCACCGTGCATGTGCTTTCTCCTAAAAATACATATTTTTGCATACTTAATTTTATATTCACAATTTTATAGGCTTCTCTTAAAAAGAACAGTCTAAATTATACAAATATGATTCACCAACTCTGCCTGAGCTTGACAATTTTTTTCTTTACGTTTTGTCAAGTAGCTAGGCCCCAGCGATGGCATAGGAATCACCTGTGGCTCTTGTTAAACCGCTATCTTGAGCTCAGTGGGCGATGTGGGCCCAGAGCTGTTGTTTCTACCGAGCTCCCAGGTAACACCGATGCTGCACCACTGTTTCAGAGACATACTTTCCAGCAGGTCTCACAGCGTCAGCCATTAGTCCAGCGTGAGTAAACACACGAGGTATTTTAGCTGCCTATTTTCGCCAAACAAGTGCCATGAACTGCCACTGTTGCATCATCCGGGGTTCACCATTTCTTCACTGCTTTCAAATCCAGCACAAACCCAGCAACTCCAGTCTCCCTCTCTAGAGGTCTGTTGGTTGCATGGAGCCTGATACTAATTCTGGCCATGGATTGCTTGGGTGAAAATGCAAAATTGACTTTATCTCCTTAAGCCAGAAAGAACTCCATAATAAAATATGAAATAGGTCATAGAAGTGCTAGAATCCAAGCACAGCCGCTATCCTAACAAGAGTGACTAAGGCAACAAAGCCATGGGAGCTGCTACGTTTCAGCTGGCCACCACTTAGTATAAACAGTGCTAGACAAAAGAAAGTAAAATACTTCTTTCATCTGCTAGAACTAAAGCTCTCAATTGTCTTCTGTAGCAAACGCGACAATCTCCTCACTATGGCTGACAATTCACATGGCTTACTTCTCATAAGTATGTATTTACAGTGTGTGTGTGTGTGTGTGTGTGTGTGTGTGTGTGTGTGTGTGTGAACATAGATCACATGCAGAACCTGTGCTTAGGAATCTCAAAACACAGTGTTTCCCTGCCTCATCTCTGCTGAACAAGAAGCCTTTCTGGGAAGAGTCACTTCCTAAAACACACTCTGTCACTTTTGCCACTTTTCTGAAGCAGTTCTGGAAATATGCACTTGTGAATACCTTTATGACACATGATTTAAAACGTACAATGAAGGCTACTTCCAAGTGGCATCCAACAGAAAGGCAGGACCAAAGAAACAGCATGATGTGTCCTCAGCTACCTGTTCAACAAGTCTGTCACCTTGTGACAGGGACTTTTCCCTGAAGTCAAAATGACCATCAATGGTACATGTTTTGAACCATTTCAGCACATTGCCATATCACCCATGATAGCAACAACTAAAGACATGAAACAAGACTTCCAGAATCGCATCAGAGAGTGGCTAGAAGGTGATATAAGTGTGTCTGAAGCAAGCGGAAGTATTTTGAAAGTGATTAATGGCAATATGTCTTTTACTGTAATCAATTTTAAAATTCACCTCACCTCTGAGGTGAGTTTTCTAGCATACCTCGTAGCTATGGTCAAACTGAAAAAAGAGGAAGTCCAGAGGGCTGGAAGAGCCATATACTTGAGGGTGTGAACTGTGAACTGCTTTTCAAGCTTTCTGTGAAAAACCGCATCTTTTTTGGATACTAATGTTTTTCTCTCAAAAACTTTAAAAGCAAGTATTAACACTTCCTTCAGTACTTATATTTAATAAATCACGAAAAGAAAACAGAAAAATCAACTCTTACGGCCAGCTTCATTTCTGTTACTTTGCTGCTTTTTCTTAAGTATTCTGTCTCCCCTTAGGAAAGTTACTTAATTTTATTAAGCATTTCTCCATACATAAAAAGAAGAGAGCTGAACCTACTTCTGAGTTATATTGAGAAGCAAGCGATAAGGTGATTCGAAAACATACAATAAACTCCTAGATACTGAATTAATAGAAGTGATTCAAATGATGATGGTATCTTTAGCCCAGACTTTCCCAAGTCATTACAGGTACTTCTGAACATCCTCTAATTACTTCCGCTGTGTCCTTGAGGAAGCAACGGATATAGTAGGAGGCGTGTTTCCAGATCTGCAGCCAAGGCTCAGAGAGCCTCACTGCTTCTGCCCGTGCTGGCTCAGCAAGTCTGCTCCAAAGCTCAGCCCAGATGCCGTGCCTGCGTCTCAGCCCTCACTGGGCCCTCATCCACCCTTAGGTTTGCTACTGTGACTGCTACAGCTGCTCACTCAAGAGCAGGCAAACAATGCTTTTGGACTGCGTTTGCCTATGGCTTTTACTTAGAGTCAAAGCCAGTTAAGCCTGGGGAGATTTAGCCTCTTGGACTTTCTAATGCTACCCAAACCTCAGCTTTCCCATCATGGGCAATGGTATCAGCAGGTACTGAACTGCTGAAGCTAATAATCTGGTATTTCTATGTCTTTACCCATCGACTTGCTGAATAGCAATTCCTGTTGACAATATCTTAAAGTTATACCCTGAATATAACCACTTTGAGGCCAGGGAGATAGTTCAGTAGAACAAGTGCTTGCCTGGCAAGCACAAGGTCCTGTGTTCAATCCCTGGAACCGAAACAAATATATATAATCACTTATTTTAGACCCCATACCTTCCAGCAGGCTGAGCCAAGTCCTTGTCTTTCCTGAGCTCTTGCAATGCCTCTCTGAAAGGTCTCTACTAAGGCACTATTCATTTCAATCTATCCTCAAAAAGAAGCTAGGTGGATCTTTTAGAAACAAAATCACTTCAGAGCATCTTGCTGCTTAGAATACTGCAATTGTGTTGATCATAAGTAAGCTACAACTCACAATCTTTACAATGTTTGTGCCTGTGTCTCTCTCTAGGATCTCTCTTCTTCTATTCCCTTCAAGCCTACACAAACTTGTTACCGACTATGCATATTGTACTTTTAATTGATGCGTGTTTCAAATGGTAGTCACTATGTAAGGGATCAAATGGATTGGATTGCATCAATAGATGAATGATAAATAAAAGGATTTCAGTAGTTTAAAAAAAATAAACCAAGGAAAATTACCTAGGACATAAAGTGAAGGACCTCTACAGAAAACTACAGTACTCTGAAAGGAGAGATTGAATAGAATAACAGAAAAGGGGAAGGTGTTTCTCTGTCCTGGATAGGCAGAACTAATATTGTCAAAATGGCCATTATTTCCAAAACTGTAATACAAGTTCAAAATAGTCCCAATCAAAATGCCAACTGTATACTTTATAGAACTAGAAAAAACAATCCTAAAATTCATATGTAATGTGATGGCTTAAGCCTTTAATCCTAGTGCTTGGGAGGCTGAAAACAGGAGAATTACTGCAACTCTGATCCTTGTAGTGAGACCCTGTAGAGCCAGTACTAAAACTACATGTAAAAAAAAAAATCTTATGTAATCAGAAGAGACCCAGAATAGCAAAACTAATCTTGAGCAACAAGCACAAAAAAAAGACTTCAAGATTTTCTAAAAAGAAATGGTGATTAAAACAGGAAGGTATTTGATCAAAATCATACACATGGATCGATGAACTATGATAGCAGACACAGAAATATACCCAAACACATTTAGCTATTACATCTTTGACAAAGGGGTCAAAAGCATAC
This sequence comes from Myocastor coypus, assembly GCA_004027025.1. Lineage (NCBI taxonomy): Eukaryota > Metazoa > Chordata > Mammalia > Rodentia > Myocastoridae > Myocastor > Myocastor coypus. The sequence goes on along the minus strand of PVJA010019171.1, from coordinate 22,022 downwards.
ACTGGAGGAAAGACAACCTATTCAATGAGTGGTGCTGGGTTATCTGTGTCCAGAAGGCTGGAGCTCAACACCTATCTCTCACCATATAATAAACTAAAATCAAAATTGATCAAGGAGCTAAACATTAAAACAGAAATATTAAACTTCCTAGTAAGGAAATTAAGTAAAACACCTAAATACAAAGATCTATGGAAGGATTTTCTAAAGAAACTCAGTTGAATGGGAAACAACAAGAATCAACAAATAGAACTATATCAAACTAAGAAGCTCTGTAAAAAGCCAAATCAATTAATATGGGGTAGAGAGTACCTAAAGAATAGGGGAAGATTTTGCTACCTATTCACCAGAGGACTCACTCCTAAAATATATGAAAAATTTAAAAATTTCAGCCACCTAAAATTAAAGATCCAGTGAAGTGGGCAAGTGAAATGAACAGAGACTTCACAAAGGAAGAGTACAAACGGCCAGCAAATCTATGAAAATATGTTCAACGTCTCTGATTAGAAAGATGCAAATTAAAACAATACTAACATTCCATCTAACTCAAAAAGAACGGCTAACATCAAGAAATTTTTTTTTTTTTTAGAAATTTTTATTTTTATTTATTTTTTTCTTGTTTCAGAACCTTTGTTTATTCACTCATTTCTATGGCTGGCTCAGCCCGCCCCCAGGGCAGGGCTGGCGCAGCATGTGGTTCCTGGGGATCAAACCGCGGTCGCTGAAGCCGCCCAAGCTTTCCCAAGCAGGCACTTTAGACCACTGAGCCATCCCGCCGGGCCCCAAGAAATTTTAAAAAATAATAATAAATGCTGGTACGGCTGTGTTAAATAAGAACCACCCTATCTTGTTGAAGTTTAAACTAACATAACCATTACAAAAATGAGAATGGAAATTTCTCAAGAAACTCAAATTAGAAGTTCTGTATGACTCAGCAATCCCCTCTGCTTAGGTATCTTCCCCAAAGAGCTTAAGACATCGTACCTCAGGGATACAAGCATACCAATGTTCATAGCAGTGCAATTCACAATTGCTAACAGCATGTAACCACCCACAGACAATTAGATAAAGAAATTGAGGCATAAATATTAATAGGCTGTTACTCAGCTATAAAGAAAGATAAATTCGAGTACAACAAAGTATAAATTAAGTGAAAAGATAAAAGAAATATGGAGTGAGATAAATCTCTTGTGGGTGGGAGGAGGCTGGTGGAATAAGATTAAGGAGTGAGATGGAAGGGACAGGAAAATAATTACAGTGAACACCTGCCAAGTACAAAGCCCTACCTACCACCCAACATGAATATTATATGCCTTGAACTAAGATTTAAAATATCAAGAAGAATTAAATTGGGAAAAGGAGAACCGGAGTAGGAGGGAGGAAAGAGGAAGGAAGAGGATTTTAGAAAGAAGCAGCTGCATTATATATGTGTACCAGCTCTCCAAGGTGATTATAAAATGCATGCATTACATACATGGACTAATAAAATAAATTTTCTAAAGCACAAAACATTTATTTAAAGGTACAAAACAAACTCATTTTTCTTTTCTTTTCTTTTTTTTTTTTTTTTTTTTTTCTGGTACCAAGGATGAAACTCAGGAATCTGTGCTACCCAGGCAAGTACTTGTTCCACTCAGCTATCTCCTCAGCCCCATTTTTATACTTTTCATATTTTAAGTAAATTATTTTCAAATAATAAAGTCTACTTTAAATGTTTTTTTAAAAAAAATAAACAAAGTGGCTTTTCTAATCTTTATGGTTTTCTTCTCATAAATACCTCTATTTATGGACTCAAAGCTTTAAGAAACTGGGATCAATAAAGTCAAGGGAAGTCTGAGGACTAGAAAATCCAATTTTTAATAATGTTGAGGATGAAAGATCAAATGTCAGGAAGCTCCTAAATTGGGCTGGAGGTTGGATGGAAAATATTGAAAATTTCCCAAACATATTTCAGAGATGACCTTGTAAGAGATTGTCAAAGCCGAGGCAAGTAGAAATGCACTGAGGCACATGTACTCTTCTTAAATAGCATTCTGCTCCCTTTGAATAAACTATTAGACCATAGCCTTAGCAATGATAGAACTTTTGATCCCTAGAAAGCCATTCCACACCTCCAGTAAAACAAGTGGAAAACAAATTTCATTCTCAGCTACAGGAAGCAGCTCAAAATAAAGGCTCATTTTGAGTTTGCACTTGTGCATTTTGTCATTGTTTCTCTTAATTATAACTTGTGGCAAGTTGGAACATTTAATAGCCCTTTGGCAAAAGCCTGGGCCATACACCATACCAGTATGGTAGCAGTTAATGGCTTCTGGGAGAAGCCCCAGAAGCAAGCCCCTACTTACTTCCTACTACCCCTCTCCAATCCATAGTGAATGTAGGAGATGGGGATTTTTCTTCTTTTCAATTAAAAATTAGAGGGAATCTTCCAGTAGGAAAGCCTCAGTTATGGATTATCAAGCTAAGTTCTTAATTGCCAAGTTTTCTCCATTGTTTTTTTTTAATGAGCAGAATATACTTATTAGAGGAAATAAAGTTCCTGTCCAAGAGAGGGACAGGAGAGGGGCCCCAAATGGGTTGTCCCCAAGTTTTCTCCTTTGGAGATAGATTTTATTTAATTTCCTAAAGCAGAATGAAAAACTCAGAGTCTTCAGGAGCCCTGAGTAACCTCAGAATTATAATTCTACAACTGTCAAGTTATGGGAAATTAAACGAGTTAATTTGTCACTCAGGGATTACACAGAAGAAAGTGATAGTAATAGTATTAGGAGGCAAAAATAAAAGAAACTATGTGTAAATAACGAAGTGTTTCCTGGTATATGATAGATATATTATTAATGTGGTATATCTTTACCAAGCCTCGGTATACATTCCTCTTTCAAAACCCAAGTATAAATCCAGATTTGTCATCAGGCATGTAATAACCAACTCCTCCATTCCTGGAACAACTTTCCTACTGTAGAAACTTCTTTTGTGGTTGGAGCTCTCCATCATTGCATTCCTAAGCCAATCTACAGTAATGTTAGAACAGTTCAGCTCAGGAGCCAGACCAGTTGAACTCTAAGCCTACTTTGGCTCTCGATTGCTATCTAAACTTTGGCATGTTGCATATCTTTATGCCTCAGGTACCCAATTTATCCTGATGTAATTATCCACATAGGATTATTGTGAAGGTGCAAATGAGTTATGTGGAAAGAGAGTAAAACAATACAAAGGATATAGGGAGCCTTAGTACATGTACTTTCTTCTTGTATAAGATATAATTACGATATGTGACCTCCATGTTCCATAAAGTCTTCTGACTGAAATGCCATCCCTAGATCTTATTTTCTATTTTTTACTAAGATGACGACAATTTTTCCATAGCTTGGGTACAATGATTGTGAATATCTTAGAACTTTCAGTGATACAAAAAGTCATCTGCAACACACAGGCCAGAGGTTTGCCATCACTCCTGATGTGAGCACAGATCTGCAGTAAACTGAGATTTCCCCTAGCGTTGGGGTGGGGATGAATTTCAATGATGCAAAAGATAGTCTAGAATTAGAAGTCAGCTCTCAAGTGTTGGATGTTCTTGACTTCAGAGACACTGGGTTTTCTTGAATTGAGATTTTACAGTCAAAATTGTGGGGTCGTGTGCTTAGCTAGTACCCACCACAGAGAAGAAGTTTGGGTGAGAAAGGACTGTTATTCAGATTCACAATTAGCATGTTGCAGTGGTTGATACATTGTGTCAATTTGAGAAGTTAAAAGCTTAACTAAATCAGCTCAAAAATTCCACACCTAAGGGATAAAACCTATCTAGGACATGAAGGCCCCTGTCTATGGCTTGGAGGCCCTAGCCTACGGTGTGGAGGGCCCAACTTAGAATGACTCATCACTTAAAGCTTATAAAAGGGAGTTGAAGAAGAATTGAGTATTCCACATCTTCAGAGAAGCTCCAGTCTTCCCAGTCAGCTTAGAAGGAAGGGAGATGGGCTTGCTAGAAGCCATAGCTACTGCCCCTTCCATTACTCTTTGCTGTTTTCTGCTGCTGTGGACTGATGCCCTCCATCACGTGCCACTCTGCCCTAGAGCCAGCTAAGTATGAACTGAAACCTCTTCAAGTTTTGAGCTAAATACATCTTTCTTTCCTTAATTTTGGGTATTGGGCATTTTGTCCCAGCAAGGAGAGGAAGATAACTGAGACAGAATTTGCTACTGAGAAGTTGGGTCATTGCTGTGACTCTACCTGATAATGTGGATTATGAGTCATTGGGAATGGCTTATGAGAAAAGATGCTCTGTGTGGGAGATTCTGATCAGAGCTCAAAAGAAGGCTGATAAAAATCATGCCTATAAAAACAAGGCTGAGGGAGGTTTCTGCCTGGGGTGGGGAGGGGGGACTGCATTGGTCGCTTCCCTCCAGACAATGTGTGTTATGGCTTGGCAGAAAGGTTTTCTGTATTTTGCTTGGGTCCAGAGATGTTGCCTGAGACTGAGATTAAGGGTGGTGGACTAGTTGGTCTGAGAAAGGAAATTTCAAGGCAGTCAAATGTCAAGGCAGTGGCATGGTTACTGTTGAGGGCTTTTAGTCGGAATCAAGAGCAAAGAGCGCAGCAGGATGATTTAAAATGTTGTGATTCTGCCACAGCAACCATTAAAGAACAGTAGCAATGGCCCTGCACTATCCCATGGTCATGAGCCTCAACGAGGGCCATAAAGGTTACTAAGAATGTGAGCAAACCAAGGCACAGCCGCTGCTGTGGACATCTCACCAAACACATAAAGTTTGTGTGGGACATGATCCGGGAAGTGTGCAGCTTTGCTCCTATGAGTGGCATACCATGGAGCTGCTCAAGGTCTCCAAGGACAAACGTGCCCTCAAGTTCATCAAGAAAATGGTGGAAGCACACATCTGCACCAAGAGGAAGCATGAGGAGCTGAGCAATGTGCTGGCTGCCATGAGGAAGGCAGCTGCCAACAAGGATGGAGCCCCATTGGAATACAGCTTTGCAGAAAGTTCAAAAAATAAAATAAAATATTGTGAGTTTGGTCAGAAAGGAAGTGCCAGGAAGGCTGTGGCCTGCAAAGATAGAGCTAGGATATCCTGGGACATCCAGGAAGAACAGGGGAACAGTAAAGATGTATTGAGGGCCTCACAGGAGGAACCAGATCCTCAGCCTTTACACCCTTCGAACTGCAAGGGCCAACACTACAACTTTGTTTTGAGGGAAACAAACAAACAAACAAAACAGAGTTCCACGTGCCAGAATGAAAGCAGCAGCCATACCAAATTCCATAATGATGGCAGCGCAGAGTATTTGATAATTGGAATCAGGGCCAGAGTGCTCAGTGATCCAGGTCCTTGATCCCTACAATCAAGAGAAAAGAAAACCTGGCTATTTCTTCAGCTTGCAGCAGACCTTGGCATCATCCACTTGGCATTAGTTTTAGGTGCATACAGAATGAGGCAGTTCTGAGCTTAAGAAGGCTTCCACCTAGATTTCAGGAGGCCTGGGAGGCCAGTGTGTAGAGCTGTAAGTGAGAAGCCTAGTCAGTGGAAATCCCAGAAGTTAGGAAAAGCCAGCAATGTGGATTGTCTATGGAAAGCAATAAGGAGTGAGCAAGGGCAGCCCCAGAGAGAAGACATGGAGATTATAGCTACTAGAGGTGCCACAAAGATGGAGCCACATGGAGTTCATAATTTGCCACAGATTGTTTCAGATGTTGAATGTGGAACCACAGGATTTAATGTTTGCCTTTGGGATTTGGGACTTGCTTTTGTCCTGATGCTTTGTGTCCTGTTGTTGGTGCCTTTTCTGATGGTAATACATTTTTCGTGCCATTGAATGTTGAAAATATTTGACTTTACATTTGTACAGGGGCTCACAGATAAGAGCTTGCCTTCGATCTTGGAGGAGGCTTTGGACTTGGACATTTCAGTAATGTTGATTTTGGCAACTCTTAGAGATGGATTGAATGTCTTCTGCATAAAGGGATGTGCATGAGTCTTTTGAGAGACTGTTAAGGATCTAATATAATACAATGTTGATGGACTTAATACTCATTCTAAAGATTGTTACAGCTGTGTTATAATGTCCAACTTGCCAAATGTTAAGAATAAGCATGTCTCTTATCTGGAAACTGGTTTAAATAAATATGTCCATTTGCCACATTGACAACAGGTGGACTGTAGTGGTTAATACATTATGTCAATTTGAGAAGTTAAAAGCTTAACTAAATGAGCTAAGAATTCCATACTCTAGAGTATAGAAGTCCCTCCCTAAGGTGTGGAGGTCCCACCCAAAAGTGACTCATCAGTATAAGGATATAAAAGGAATTGAGGAAGGATAGAGTATTCCACTTCCTTAGAGGAGTTCCAGAGTTTGTAATCAGCATGGAGGAAGGGAGAGAGACTTGCTAGAAGCCACAGCTGCTGCTTCCCCTTGTGCTCTTTGCTCTTTTCTGCTGTTGTGAACCGAGGCCCTCCGCAATGTGTCACTCTACTTTGGAGCTATGCAAGTATGAACTGACATCTCCACAAACTGTGAGCTAAATAAACCTTCCTGTTTATTTAGCAGATGAAAAAAATATGAAACCATTTCAGAGATACTTTAGGGTGTTGGGCATTTTGTCCTAGCAGCAAGAGAAAAATAACTGAGACTTGTGGCCTATTTTACAACTCAGCTTACCGAACCTAGCGCTGTTCTACTCTTACATTCCCCTTGCTATTTTTGGTTAGCCTTGGCAAATGCATTTTGTCTTATATGCCAACTCTGACTTACAGAGAGATGTCACTTCATTAGCAGAGACTTGAGTCAATGTCTGAGGCTACATCCAAATCCACCAGAAAATGTGACTGATTTTCTATGTTGCATGTGTAAAAGTTTAGCGAGTGGAGCTACAGAGCCCCCATGGGCTTTGTACTCCATTGGTCTATCCAGTCCTGTTGCCATGTCCCTGCCTTAATTCAACTGAATCATCACAAACGCTGAGGTAGCCAGACATAAATAATGCACATGACCCAATGTAACCTGACTGGCACCATTCGTCCATGAAGTAATAGCCTTATCTTACGATATACTTCAAATTAACTTTCTCAAAGTATGTATGATATGTAAAACCACAGTATATGTGGGGACTAATTGCTATCTCTTCCTCACCCTAGCCTCTGTATGAAATTTCAATTCTTTGAACTCTACCATTGAGCCTAAAATACAAGGGAGTCATCCTGGCAAGAACTCAAGATATTGAAATCTTGGCCTGCAAGTGTTAAAGATAAGTAGTGGAGGATTAAAATAAAAGTACCTTAACAGCACTCCTTTTATTTTTTTTAATTTAATATTTTTATTGTTTAAATTTAACAATGGTTATATTACATATTTTCATCATCAGATCAGTTTAGATTAATACATATAGGTATATAAGACTGATGAAACAATTAAACATTCACACATTCAATCAACATTACTCTTTTTTTGTCTTTTCCCCTTTCCTTTTTTTGAAAGTTGACATATTGCATATTGTCCTCACAATCATTCTACAGAGTAGCACTCCTTTTAGACTTCAACTACCTGACTTCTAATACTGGTTCTGCCTCTTTCTGGTACATAGCAAAATGTAGCATAGCAAAATATCTATTCCTCAATTTTCTCTCATCTCAAGTACATAGAAACAAGAATCTCATCTTTAGAAGACCCTGATTTTATATAAATATATAAGACAGTTGAAATAGTGCCTAGAACACAATGATCATTTTATATGTTTCATCTACTGTTATGCTTGGGAAGAAATCTAGGTAAAGGATTTTTTCTCTCGCCTCCCGAGACTAGATTAAAAGCATAACAATCCCATAAAAAGGAGGAAATGTAGTTATAAGGCTATAGCAAATTTCAATGTTGGTAGAGTCTCCAAGAGCCTCTATCATGTGATCTCCCTCCCACAGCTGGACATAGTACTAAGAGTCAGAAAGGAAGTCTAAAACAATGTGCAGAGAAAAAATATGAAATAATTTCAGAGATACTTGCATTCTCTTCTGAGTACTGTGTTCATCCCCAAAGTGAACATCCAGAAGGGTAATCCTTCTCACAGAGCCTGAGAGAGCATCCTGAGCCAGTGGACTGCCCAGTCATGCCCAGGAGCCCACAGACCACATAGTGGGGAGGAATGGAGGTCTTTGACATTAACAAACCTCATTCTAGGGACACAGGAAAGAGATGTGGCCATAACCAGACTGATGCCAAATCCATTGAGATGTTTTGTGTGTGGCCTTCAGGTTTCTGGGAGGTGATAGGTCTCAGTGGTCTTTGGGGAATTGGAAGAATTGCAAGATTTACAGAATATGGGAGCAATGGTCTTAGAGGTACGCTAGATTCTGTTTGGTTTAGTTTGATTCATTTTAATGCTTAATTTGAGAAGAAAAACATTGAGCTTAAGCATGATAGAGTTCAAGATAGCAATCCCTCCAGTTAGAAGGGATACACTCCTCCGCGTTTCCTTTACGCCATTGAGCCACTCCCTCACTTTCCCACATACTTTCTCTTTCCGGAACAGTTTCTCAAAGGTAAGCATCCCCACTCTTCCCCTACTTGCACAGTATTTGCTTCCAAGCTCCAGATCAAGATGAGATCGATTTTGTTTATGAGGAGACTGCTCAGGGGCCTCCCTCTGTGCACACGTGACCTGCCTTTCCACTGAAGTGACATGGTACAGGGTCAGAGAGAAAAAGGTGCCTCAGGGACTGGTGTTGTCACCACTGAATACACATTCTTCAGCAGGTCCAACCAAAGTCAGCTGGGACCTTAAGTTTTCGATCCATTCCATGAGCACATTAGATCACAACAGGGTAAATCTCTATAATTCCAAAGTTCATGGTTTACTGACACAGATGTGCATCCTCTCACATCACCTTTATTCCCTGCATTCCTTTCTCTTCCCACATTGACCTTTGTTCTACCCTGTGATAGAATCTGGGGGAGACACATGGCCTATCCAGACAAAGCACTTTGCCTAACAGGACTCAGGAGAGTTACTCCTGCTGGTTATTACTGGCTCCTGCTGTCTTCTGGTGCCAATCAGCAGCGGCAGCAGCATTTATAGGACATTTCTAGAATAAGCCCTGGGCAGGGGAATAGGATTGAATCACTGTTTTTTATAATGAAAAAGAGAAGGGAAGAAAGCAAGGGAGATGTTGGCACTGATGTTGAATTTTAATGAATTTTTGAAGGAAGACCTCCAAGGTGGGGGGGAGGGGTGAGGACAAGACACTGAGCCAGCAAATGTTTCACTTGCCTCTCAAACATACAATGGAGAACTGACACTCAGAAAATGTTAGTAATTTTGATGAAAACAGCTAGGTCAATTCAGCTAATTGTTGTCTGGGGTATGCACATGTGTGCGCGTGCTGTGTGTGTGTGTGTGTGTGTGTGTGTGTGTGTGTGTGTATCTGCAAGCCTAAGTCACTTGTCTACTCAATGGCTGGTTATTTTTCTCAAACATCTGACTAAGCAAGCACATAGCCTATTGCCTTTTTGACACCCTAGTGCAACCAGCTAAGCAGGATGTCTTTCTACTTCCTGAAAATTCCAACAACATTGCTAAGATGACTTTCTTCTTTTACCACCTCTCCCTTGGAACAGAGCCACCGACCACAGGGCTTCTCGCCCTCGCCAAGTGACAAGTAAATTGAGGGAAGAATTCAAGCCCAGTTCAAATCTCTCTCCTCCATCATGATGTGGTACACTGTTAGGAACATGGTGGCTAGAGTAAATGCTTACGAATGTGTGAATAAGTGAGCAAGGCCTGTGGGTGCAGCGCATGTCCTCTGGGGCTGCCGTGAAACATCTGATCACACATTCACTAACTCAACCAGCCAAAGGCTAAGAACATGCCATGGACCAGTGACTACTCAGCAGAGTAGAAGTATCATGAATGAACAAACAAAAATAAAGGAAAAACATGGGCATCCATAGGCTGCAGCAATAGCTCGATGGTATAAGGGCCTGCATGGCAAGTGCAAGGACACAGGTTCAATCCCAGGTAGCATCTGCCTTGCCAGCCCCTGAGCTCTAGACCTGTTGTGCTGCCTACACAAACCAGGCGTGGTGGTACATGTCTGTAATCCTAGCACTGGGCAAGTTGAGACAGGAGAGTGAGTCTGCGTCCAAGCTGGGTAGCAAGACCCTGTACCAAATAGTTAAATAAAGGAATAAAAGATTTAAAACATAAAAAAAAAAAAATGATGAACTATGAAACTCCAGCCTCATAGGCCTTAAGTTCTGGTGAACTGAATTTTTTTTTTTTTTTAATCCTCACATGGAAAGTCAACAAATCTCTTCAAGGTCAGAGCATATCACATGCTTTCAGTTTGTGATTCCAGAAAATACAGTGATTCCTTTCAACCTTCTTAAATGCAACGTGATTTCATAGCCTTTCAGTTTTAACGACGACCCACTCACTCAGCTCTATTCAACTTATCAACTACATGCCTAGTTTTACACTTGAGTGGCATTGACAGTGGTGTCTTCTTATTGTCAGGCCATGCACAGGGACACTGTCCTGCAATGCTTGCTCTTCGTGAAAACCATGGGAGAACCAGACTGAGATCCCGATAAGTTACACTCTTCGTCCGAGGTCAATAAAGGTGAAGGGACCTGAATCAAATGCCTTGAATCATAATCACTTATTCATTTGACTAAAAGAAAATTGGATAAGTTTCATCTTTCAACTTTCATTTAAAAAGCTCAACTTTAAGGGCCAGCCAAATAGCTCAGTGGGTTAAAGTGCCTGCAAGCAGGGGCAGAGGGCGGGAGTTCGATCTCAGGGCCTGCCATATCAGGCCCATCCCAGGGGTGCGCTGAGACGGGACGTGCTGGCACTCATAATCACAGCTCTTGGGAGGCTCTGAACAGGTGGATCACTATGAGGCTGATCCACTAGTGAGACCCTGAACACCCTGTCGACTCTTCCCTAAAAAGAACAAACAATAAAAAAGCATACCCTTAAGAAGTATATGTTACTATTTGAATATTTTCATCCTATTTTGCAATATTTATCATGCATTTTGGTCCTTATTTATAATTTTGGTTACTCATATCACCAAATAATGGGAAGGGGTAGTAGGGAGGGGAGAGGGTAAAAGGATGAAAGAAACAAAGCTTATGTAAATGAGAGGAAGAGGGGTGGGAGGCAAGGAGAGGAATGGAAAAGAAAAAGAATCGAGTGATGCCGTGTACAGATGCAAGTCCCTCTAGTGAATGCCATCATTATCTATACCTAAAATGTACCAGTGGACACCATAAAAAATAGTTTTGAGTGTAAAAAATGAAAAGAAGTGTATATTACCTTAAACTTTTCAGTATCAACATGAAAGAAAAATTGTACGTACACTACACTGATGCTTCTGATAGAGCTCGCAGTTTACACAGCAATTCCAGAAACAGTAAAATGTTTCTGGAATTGCGATCACAACATCGGTGGTGGGAGGAGGAGACACTAGTTCTCTAGCTGTTGCACAGACAGTAGCAGGTAGCTGGTGTCTTTAAAGTCATACTTCGCATATGCTCCCTCTGAGGTGCCAAGGACCAGGAAAAGGTGAGGCGCCAGTTCAAGATGAGAAAAGTGATATGGAAATTCAGCTTAAGACAAAAGGAAATAACAGCTCCTATCAGCTCTAAGCTCTGATTCAGTGCTGTAGAAAATAAGAGCATACTAGTCATGCCTTAGGAAGAGCATAAGCCATAAACTGAAGAGTACTGATACTCAGTGTCCTCACCTGTATGTTGGTAATATCAGTATCACATATTTTTTTTAATTTTTTTTTCTTGTTTTAGAACTTTTGTTTGTTTATTTATTTATTTTTATGGCCGGCTCAGCCAGCCCTGAGGGCAGGGCTGGCACAGCATGTAGTGCCGGGGATCAATCCGTGGTCCCTACAACTGCCTAAGCTTTCCTAAGCAGGTGCTTTAGACCACTGAGACATCCTGCCAGGCCCCAGTATCACATTTTTTAGTGTTTAGAGAGCATGCCTAACTGTTCTGGCACATTTCGGCTATTCCTCCCATATTTCCCACAGAGTCAGAGTTGCCAACTCTTTAATGAAGAAGAAGGGTATGGACATCCTACTGTTTACATCTTCCTGATCCTCATATACAAATTTATATCTTTCTGGGATAAAATTGTTGTAGACAGCTAAATGAGGTAGAAATATAAGCAGGCAGGCAGGTCTAGGCGCCCAAGGAAGCCAATGGAGGTATGAGAACACATTACAACTATGGGCTACAGGCACATCTATTGAAGGCCAGGCTCGAGATAAAGAAGGAATGGCCAGTATACTACCCATCTCCCGGAGGGATTGGCAGTATACTATAATTAATGTCATCTGATCCAAAAGAAGTCTAATAGACATCAGTCACCCGGGTGTTTCATCTCTTTAAAAACCAGCCTTGGATCTTTCTATGTACACTTCACACATGATTTGTTTCCCCATGTTTTGGGCTACCTCCTGACTTTTTTTTTTTAAACCAACGTCGTGATTCTGCTTGATAAATCTTCCTTCTTGAGGTGAGTTCTTTCACAGCCCCTTTGGCCTCCTCTTGTCTCCCGCCAAAGCTGTCTCTCCTGCAATACAATTTTCCTATTCTTAGCCTCCACTGTCCTTTAGAATGCATTCTTTCATTTCGGGAAACACAAACTCAGCATATCAGACATCTAGCAGATTGGGAGCTACGTTTTATTTTCCATGTACCATTTGGAGATTGTCTATCAAAATGAGCAGACCCTGCACTCGCAACCCCAGAAGCACTCATGTCTTGAAATAAAGAGAGGACTCTGACAGTAGCACTTTCCCTTCGAAAGCAAAAATATAAGTGTCCTTGGCTTCATATATCCAGCATTTCAGACCTTGAAAAGTGGCTTTTGTGAAGCATTTCTAGAAAAAAAAAATGCCTCTCATCCTTTGACCCCAAAAGATGAAATTTAACTGTGCTTTACAGGCTCAAAAGATTCCTATTTCTGTTCTGGTGTTTTGCCTAGCTCTTTAGAAAATATAAGTGCTTGTGAGGGCTTTTGAGTTAAAAAGTGTGATTCTCATCACAATCCTGTGAACTGACATGATGCTCTTGGAAAAAGATAAAGATCTTTTGTCCTGAGTAGCAGAAACAAGGATGCCAGACATAGCGGCTAACTTGAAAACTGCAGATCTATGGACAGATGCTCCCTCTTGCTAAAGCAGGAAGGTTTTTCTCCCAAAATTCAAATTATTGCTCCTGCCAAGACAATGCCTAGAAGATGACACAGTGCTTCAACGCCCTTCCTGACAAACACATAGCTTTCTCCACACTGAACCAAATGAGAAGATTCTCTTCATCAAGTTTGGCAACATGTCCTACATTCAAGATAACCTGGATATTTCACTATTCCTCAAACGAAACGAACTGCTCCTCACCTCATGCTGCACCTACCAGCTGCTCTCCTCCACCTCATGCTGCACCTACCATCCTCCTCTGAATCCTTTTCTTCCCAGGCCATCTTTCAAGATCCACCCAAACTATCCTCTCTTCCATTAACGCTTTCTGAAAATCCTCAGATTGGGAGAATTCTTCCTTCACCTGGGGTATTTGTTCTCTTCCTTCAACACAACCCTCATACCATACTCCTTGGTTTAGAGAGAGGAAGGACAGCTGAAAGAGAATGAGGAATAAATATTGCTGTGTGGAAAACGATCCCATCTCTTCAACTATTACTCTACATGGAAGAATTACCATTAAACATTTCTGCTTTTTTTTTTAAATTTTTCATTCCTATTTACAGTGGGTGACTTGAGCTAGGTGTTGGTGTGTAATAATTCTAGTGTGCCATATATCTAAAAAGAGTAGTGACAGCTACCAAAATCCTTAATCACTGGTAGTGTGGTCTCTCCTACTGTCTCTGCCTGGACCACTGGGAAGCAGAAATCCCAAGAATGCCTGATCGGGACACAGTTTCACCTTTAGATAGGCTTTTCCAAAACTGAGATCAGAGGAACAAACATGGCCAGTTTTCCTCTTAAACTAAGGGACCTTCTCCAGCCTCATTTTGACCGTTAATAAAGGGATGTTTTCTTCTCCATTTGGTTCTCCTCTGTCTCACTTATCAATTAATGCTCAAGTTTTGTGCTACTGAAAGAACTCTAACAATTGCATAAAAAAAAAAAATGGGACTTGATATCTGAAACACCTTACTGGGAAGCTGTACTTTGTTCACCTGTCTAGCAAGTGTATCATTGCATTGTGTCCACCTGTGATCCCAAGCACAGGAGGAATGTCGTTATACATGAAGCTGAAGAGTGCAATTTGTGTAAGAGATATCAGTGTACACAACAGCTATGCGCACTGTGAGGCAGGGCTATGCTGTGTACATGGAACTGTGAGCATGGGTGGTAGCAAAAGTCAGGAGAGGAAATATCATTCCAGGAGCATAACATAGCATTAAGGATGGAACAAACTTGTCCTCGACTTCTACAACTATCACAACGTCAACCCTGAGGCTTCTAGGGATGGCTGCTAATTTCCTGTGACGTTTTGCTGACCCAGGTCCAAGAATCCAGTAGGTGGGGAGCCTGCTTCTCTGTCCTCTCAAGGTGGATAGATGTCCTTCTCTGTGCTCCTTCCAGCAGCAGCCCCCCGATGAGAGTCAGGGTCACATCCTGGACTCCTCAGCAAACCTTCCTGGCAAGTTGCTGACTAATGTTCAAGGTCCCTGCTGAGTGTGCACAGCAGCCATCTCCCTCATCCCTGTTCCTGCAGAGCAGGGTCAGGTCTACCAGTTTGTGTTCCCACAAGAGTTGTGAAAGAAATTATAGGAAAAGAAAGCAGGGAGAGAACAAAAGTAAAGAAGCAGAGGAAAGTCATAAAAAATAAAAAATTGAAAGTTCAGTCAAACCAATCAAACGATGTCTTCTCTGGAGCTCCAGAGTCTTTCCTCACACAACTCCTGCATGGAGGACACTTCCGCCATATTACGGCATTCATATTATGGCATTTTCTATGCCCCTGAGAGATTTTCTTTCTGAAAAGCCACACTTTTCACCCCATCTCTTATCTCCGCAGAAAGTGAGATAACTGTTTTACTACTGCAGGCTGTGAAACAAAATAGAGAAACAATTAAGCTCATTGAAGAAGCTCCAAAGTCATTCTCATTTCACCTAGAGTGGGATCAATGTGTTAGAAATCACCAGCTAGTAGCCAGAAACATATTTAATAATGCTCAGTATCCTTAGCTCCCAGAGAAATGCAAATCAAACCACAAGGAGATAGAAGCTTGCTTGCCCTGAGTAGAATGTTTATTATCAAAAGACAAAAACATAGTTATGGCAGATCATGGAGAAATGGTTTTTACATACTGTTAGTGACGATGTCAATTAGTCTAGCCATTACAAAGAACAGTGTAGAGGTTCCTAAATAAAATTACGATCCGAAGTTCTATATGACCCAGGTATCCCACTTATTGGGATATATTCAAAGGAAAGAGGGTTGGAGAGAGCTCAGTGGAATAGGGGCCCATCTGGCAAGCACAAGGTCTGGAGTTTGATCCTGGGTACTCCTCCCCCCCCCAAAAAAAAAGTGATTGGAGAAAGTAAAGGTGAGATCCAGCCAAATAGCTCGGTGGATTAAAGCTTCTGCAAGCAGGCACAGTAATGAAGGTTTTGACCCCTAGTTCTGCTCGCCTACCCACCCGCCAGGGCACGCTGAGAGGGCAGTTGAGACTGGGCGTGGTGGTGCGTGCATGTACTCCCAGTTCTTGGGGGTCTGTAAACAGGCTGATCACAAGTCCAATCTAGTAGTGAGACCCTGAACACCCTGTAGACTCTTTCCTAAAATACGAAAGAAGGAAAGAAAGAAAGAAGGAAAGAAAGAAAGAAAGAAAGAAAGAAAGAAAGAAAGAAAGAAAGAGAAGAAAGAAGGAAAGAAAGAAAGAAAGAAAGAAAGAAAGAAAGAAAGAAAGAAAGAAAGAAAGAAAGAAAGAGAAAAGCTGGTACATATACACATAAAGAAAATAAAAGAAATTGAACGAAAGGCTGGCCAAATAGCTCAGTGGATTAAAGCAGGTACAGCAGCCAGAGATTCAATCCCTGGGCCAACCGTGCAGGCCCCACCCCTGTTGAGTCTGGGTGTGGTGCCATGAGCCTGTAATCCCAGTCTCAATCTAGTAGTGAGACCTTGAGCACCTTGTAGACCCTTTCCAGAAGAAGAAGAAGAAGAAGAAGAAGAAGAAGAAGAAGAAGA
>PVJA010019170.1:0-38812 GCA_004027025.1 Myocastor coypus | reverse complement strand
AAAAAAAAAAAAAAAACCTTAATTACAATGCATGAAACACAGAGCTAGATTGATGAGATGAGCTATAGGAGGTTTGGATCAATAGCCTCCAGCATTGCAAGCTTCACTGGTGGTCCACTGCAATTGCAGAATATTTGACTGTTTATGCATCTGCTTCCTCTTAGTCCAAAGAGAAGAATTTTTTTTTTTCTTAGCAACATCAATAGGAAGGTGGGTCATGCCCACACACTGTGCTCTGTAGAACTATTGTAGGACAATATGCAATGTGTCAACTGTTAAAAAAAGAAAGGAGAAAAGAAAAAAAAAAGTAATGTTTATTGAAAGTGTTAATGTTTAATTGTTTGATCAATCTTATATACCTATATCTATTAATGTAAAGTGATCTGATAATGAAAATATGCAATATAACCATTGTTAAATTTAAATAATAATTTTAAAAAGAAAGTTAAAAAAAATTTAACAGTAATTCTGAAAACTGGAATAATAGCAACAGCAACCGGGAAACATTTGACTGTGTAACATGCCACAGGCTATGTAACAAGCACTGTATAAACCTTCATGAGGTCATGATGATATTTTGCCTGAGTAAATGTAGTAATTAGGATAATGTATTTGAGTTCATATATATGTCTTCTGAAACTTCCTTATAATTCTGATGCTGTGTTGATAGAAAGTTAGTAGAAGGAAGATTGCTGATGGGATTTTTTGTGGGATCTTTTAATTTTAGGGTTTTTTTAAAAAATGAATTTGGTACAGGGTCTCACTACACAGATCAAACTAGTAGTGATCTTCTTGTTTGCAGCCATTCCAGTGCTGGGATTACTGACATGTGCCACCATGCCCGGACTCTGTGGCCAGCTCATCCCCCGGGGCAGAGCAGACCCACTGTGGGGTACATAGGATTGAACCCCAGTCACTGCGCTTACCTAAACAGATGCTTAGTCTGCTGAGCTATCTTTTTTTTTAAAATTAAATTAAATTAAATTAAATTTTATTTTATTGTTTCAGAACTTTTGTTTGTTTGTTTATTTATTTATTTTTATGGCCTGCTCAGCCTGCCCTGAGGGCAGGGCTGGCGCAGCATGTGGTGCCCGTGATCAAACCGCGGTCCCTGCAGCCGCCTAAGCTTTCCTAAGCAGGCACTTTAGACCACTGAGCCATCCTTCCGGGCCCCTGCTGAGCTATCTTTCCAGCCCTTTAAATTGACCTTTTAAAAAAGTTTATGAGAGACTAGGTACACAGGTTACTAAACTTTTTTTGGGGGGGGGCATGGGGATCGAACTCAAGACATTGCATTTGTCAGTCAGGCACTTAAGCTTCTAAGCTATCTCCCACCCCTAAAAATGTTTTTAAAAAAGAATTTAATTTGGGCATACTTAACAAATCAGATGTTAAGAAGTTCTCTAATAACATAATTAACAAAACAAAAGAAAACACCTTGTGGCATTATATTATGAATAAATGAAGCAGTAAAAGGAAAAGGATCAATTAAGTTATTTATTTGTTTGTTTGTTTACTTAAATGTATTTAGTACAGGGTCTACAGCGTCTCATTGCCCTGATCAGACTCTTAGAGATCCTCCCGTCTTCAGCCTTCCAAGCTCTGGGATTGCAGGGCGCCTCCACGCTCATTCTCAGTACCCATCTCAGGGCACCCCCAGGGCAGGCCAGTATGGCACGGGGATTGAACTCTGGTCCCCCAGTGCTTGCCTAAGCAGGTGCTTTAGTCCACTGAGCTCTCTGGCCGGCCCTCCATTACGTTATTTAAAATAAAGCTTGCACCTAAAATATATGGGACTGGTGTGGATTTTGTAAGGCATGATATTAGGACAACTGTACTCTTTGAAATGAAAAGCCAGGGGTCGGGGTTGTTGCTCAGAGCCCGCATTTGGTCCTCAGCACCAGGAGGCTCTCTCTGAGACAGGCTAATGTAGAAGCGAAGAGCAGGACCCTCACGCAGGCCCGCGGACGCACCCGGCTGCCACGCAGCCGAGGGGAAGTTCCCTCATGAGCACCTTTCATCAGATCACCTCAGGGCTCAGGGGTCCTATACTTGAACGCAGCCCCATCTCCATGGTTCCTGGAGAACTATACATTGATGGAGCATTTTTCGCCCGATTAACACCCTGTGGTATGTGATTTGTCGAAACAGACAGACCCTCTCATTTTTACATGTAAAGGTGCTGTTTATTATTTTATTATCATTATTATTATTAACAGTGTATCTGGTGCAGGGTCTCACTATGCAGCTCCCACTCCTCGTGGTCCTCCTGTGGCAGCACAGCCGCGCCCCCACCCCACCTCCGCTTGTGCTTGCCAGGCAGGCCTTTGGACCCAAGCTAGGTACTGTCCCCAGCCTAGGTACTGTTTCTTGTATAAAATTAAGCCCTAGACTGGACGTGATCATCTCGAGCAGGAGGCCATCTAGTCACATGAAACCCAGCTTGGAAGAGAGACTGAGACTAAAGGTTGATGTGCCCTTCAGTTCCTCCAGTATAGGGTGCGCGATCGCATCTCATATGGTGCATTTAAAGTCAATCGCATTTTGCAGTTTAATTGGTAATATTTTTTCTTACAGTGCAACTTATAGCTAATGATAATTTAGTTTCCAAAATCAGTTGTTGGGTGGCCTGAAGCTTAGCTCAGTTATTTAAGAGCCTGCTTGGGCAAATGCTGTCAGGTGCAGGGGACTGGGGTTTGATTCCCCCAGCTCCACATGCCTTACCTGATCAGCCCTTAAGGCAGCCTGAGCCAGCGCACCCCCAATCCCTCCACCCCCCAGTGCCCCCGCCAAAAATCCTTCGGGGCCAGCCAAATAACTCAGCAGAAGAAAGCACATGAAAGCAGGCTCAGTGGCCAGTAGTTTGATCCCCGGGTCAGCTGTGCTGGCCCCGCCCCTGGGGCTGCGCTGAAATGAGCAATTGAGACTGGGCATGGTGCATGGGCCTGTAACCCCGGCTCTTGGGAGGCTCTAAACAGGCAGATCGCTACAAGTCTCATCTAATAGTGAGACCCTGACTGCCCTGTAGACCCTTCCCTAAAATACAAAAAAAAACAAAAACAAAACAAAAAAAAAACGAATAGAAAGAAAAATTAAATTTAAAAGGGGAAAAAAGAAAATCAGTTGTTATATGTGATTTACCGAAACTATCAACCCCCTGTTAACTTGATATGTCACGTGGAACCACATGAGAGTTCTGGCCATAGAGCTCTCACACTGTGTTTCAGTCACCTCTTCCTAATGTGCTACCAATATTTTAGGAGATTATTCTCTTAGATTGAAGGCTGTTGCCAAGAATATTTTGAAAATGACAGTCTGCTTTTCTATTTATTACTCATGACTCTAACAATATGACCAATCTCTTTTTTCTAGGTAATCTTTTATTGAGCATCATTTTGCTTTGGTTGTTCAGTGCTTTTTCTCTCTTCCTGGCCTTCCAAGCTATTACTTTCTTACTTTAGAACAACTGTCTGAATTCATTCTCTGATAAAACATTTCTGAGAAATGTTAAACCCTGATTCAGGCAAGAGCTCTCTCAGCCTCACTGTTGTGTTTTGTAGAAACCTGTTCATCTCAGTATCGGGGGAAGACAAGCTAAGGCCACGCAGAGCCGTGTACTTTCTAAATCTGAAGCTCTGACATTTCCGCAGATGATTAACGGTCTTGGCGGACACCTTTAATAACAGCTAGTTTTAGCTAATTTCCTGAACAGTGATGCAAATCACCCCCACATAGTAAGTTAAGCTATGATGAGTTCCTTTATTTCTACTGTAGATCATGATTGCATCTTCTCAATCCTGATAGTACCCACTCTAGTGTTCAAATAACTTTCCACAGAAAAGAATATCCTCCAGGTCACATTGCAAGCCTTTGATGAAGTAGGACAGCACATACCTACTTTCTTTTTTTTTTTTTGGTGGGACCAGGGTTCAAACTCACGACCTTGCACTTGCCAGGCAGGCACTTGTGCCACGGAGCTATCTCCCTGGCCCCAGCACACACCTACTTTTAAGCCAGGTTCTCCACCGCCATCACATTACTTGCCATGCACATGGTGTTTGTTCCCTTTATGTATAATTCTAAGGAGAACATTCTGCCTGTGTAATCTTGTAATCAATCAGCAACCACAGGATCAATTATAATTTGCTAACCATTGCAGGGCTCCATTCGCAACAACATTCTATAAACAATGAAACTGAAGTTCCAACAGAATTTCCCCTGCTGTAGCAGGTAATGACATCCACCTCATCGAACACAAATTATAATTCAGTCTGTTCTTTTTTTTGGGGGGACCAGGGTTCGAACTCACGACCTTGCACTTGCCCAGCAGGCACTTGTGCCTCGGAGCTATCTCCCCAGCCCCCATCAGTCTGTTCTTAAAGACCTCCTGAGATGATTTTTTTTCCAAGCTTGCAGGAATACTTTTCAATACCTAGGGAACATTACTGGCCATGAATACTTCTTTGTACATCAAGGAAATGTCTCATGACGCAGTGACCAATTTTTTACTTTGTTTTTACATCATTGAAGTGACACTGGCAATATAGTACTTGTTCTAATTTCAAATGCTTTAGGACTTTATTTGACTTGATTTAAAATGCTTTGATAGGGACAACCCACTAAGGTCCCCCTTCTGTTCCCCTCTTGGACAGAAGCTTTCTATCCCAATAAATATTCTTTTATTTATTTATTTATTCTATTTTATGGCCGCTCAGCCTGCCCTGAGGGCAGGGCTGGCGCAGCATGTGGTGCTGGGGATCGAACCGTGGTTCCTGCAGCTGCCCAAGCTTTCCTAAGCAGGCGCTTTAGACCACTGAGCCATCCTGCCAGGCCCCTATCCCAATAAGTATTCTATTCTAAATCTCCGTCTCATTCCTAACATTCATTCTTCGGTTTTAGAGAACACGAACTTGTCCAAGTGTCTTTTCAGGCTGGGAGATCAGTTCTTCTTCCTGCATCAATTGGAGGTCCTCCACCAAGATCACTGGATGGAGAAATCAAAACATTTTTATGATCAACTTTATTTGCAACTTAAAACTTCATTGCAAAACTTGTCAAATGTTTCAAAAGCAAAATTAAGAGCAAACTGTAGGCAACCCAGAAAAGTGCAGCCCTTGACATACCAAGCTCTCTCTATTACCAGGGAAAGAACTGAAATCCCTTCCACCCAGTCCCAGTCTTTGAGACTCAAAGCTATACATCTATCCAAGATAAAAGTGCCTGGTATCTATTGAGGGCCTTTAGATAGACCCTCTGAAGAGTACCTCTGATTGCCAATTACAATTACAACCCCTTTCAGCCTGAAAAAGCAAGAGCGGTCAATGACCATAATTCCCTCATGGCAGTTCTGGTCACTTCTTCAGAGGTGGGAATGTTGTAGGCAGCCAAATTAGATATAAATATTACAGGCAGTCAGATAGGGCAAGGCCCTCTAGGACAATATGGAAAGCAACTTGACCATGCAGCTGTGCAAGGGACAGGCACCCTACCTGCGGGCCAGACCTTGAAACAAAAGAATAAGGAAATGCAGCCGCCCACTCACTTAAAGTTAAGTATCAGGGATTGATATTCTAGAGGAGTATCATCACCCTAAAACAGCCTAAAGGAGCCAGAAACTCAACCCCAACAGGAAGAACATTTATTCCATATTCATGCCCGCTTGCTACTTTACTTGCTTCTCAATTTATTCCCAATTTAATCAATTTTACCTGAACAGTGATGCTTGTAAGGTCATTGGTCAACTATAACTTTGTCCTACCTCATGGTCACCTAGGCAAGTTCCCCAATTTCACCTTATCAGGTCCACCTTACCAGGTGGCTTTGCCCTATAAGATCCCTAAAAAAAGGACAATTTCCCAGGCAACTCACTATGGTCCCCTTTCTGTGTCCCTCTTGGACATAAGCTTTCTATCCAAATAAATATTCTATTCTAAAAAAAAAAAAAATGCTTTGATAATGTAGGCCCTTTGCATCCCTGAGGCAGCAATGCAGGCTTACCAGCACACCACAGAGGCTGCTCAGAACCTGCTGCTGCCTAGAGTTGCAGAATCTCTCCTAACGCGACCCTAGTGTATCTGAGTTTTAAATCTCCAAGAGTCCTTTCTGAAACCTGAGACCACCATGCTCTTTAATATGTCTTACATTTGCATATATGAGTCCATTTGTTTGGAATGGCCGCCCCCTTTGTAGTGACTCTTAGCTGGATGTCAATATTCAGCTCAAGTGGCACCTCCTCAGTTATTGATCACATTGTGCCGTTTCCAAACTTCCATTATAGGATTTGATAATTTAAGATGATATTGTGCTTATTTTTAAATTTTATTAAGATGATATTATTGGGGGCTGGAGAGATAACTCTGTGGCACAAGTGCCTGCCTGGCAAGTGCAAGGTTGGGAGTTCGAAGCCTGATACCGCAAAAAAAAAAAAAAGAAAAAAAGAACAAAAAGATGATATTATTGTTTAATTGCCCTTACTCTCTTCTTCACTGTGAGCACTGAGGTCTGAGACAAATTTACATACACTGTCTGGGATGGGTAAACGAAAGCATGGGTACATGAATACCTGTCCCCATGCTCTTCAGTTACTCGGACAGGTACAAAGGCTGCCATAACTTAGGAGGAATGTGCCTAAAATACCAGGAAAGACCTGCCAAAAGTATGAACATGCCAAGTAATCTGATAAATTATCCTATCTTAAATTACCACCATCAGAAGTTGCTAGGGAAGGGCTGCAGTGTGCATATCTTTTGGGGAGGCTGCAAGGCAGGTGCCCCTTTGCCGTCCCTAATGTGAAAAAATTTTCCTAAGCCAGAAAGTCTGACACTGATGTTTTATTATCAAAGAATGATCTTCCCATTAGCTTTCCAGTACCCTTCAGCAGGGCATTTGCAGAAGAGATTGGATGCTGGCAACTAGTCATGTATCAGATGCATGCCTTCTAAATGCCCAGGCAGCCTGTCAGTCCCATTAGAGATGCTGATGGCCAGAAATGAAAGGCCGAAGATCTACTTAGACAGCATGCACAGACACTGGTGTGCAACTGTGCTGTAAATGACCTACAGAACTCACGACCTTGCACTTGCCAGGCAGGCACTTGTGCCACGGAACTATCTCCCTGGCTCCTACATGGGGTTTTCTTAATTTTAGTATCACCCTCTAACTGGAACTTATTGACAATTATAGAAATACATGCACATGTAGTACCATTGTACTATACATAAAACATTACGATAAGGGGTCAGGGAGATGGCTCAGGGGCACAAGTGCCTGCCTGGCAAGTACAAGGTTGTGAGTTCAATCCCTGGTTCCGCAAAAAAAAAAAAACATTATGATAAACTCATGATGTGTACACATACACACATAGGGAGGGATGTGTGTGTGTGTGTGTGTGTGTGTGTGTGTGTGTGTGTGTGTGTGTGTGAAGCACATTCTTGAAAAATTAAAGTGAATCAGAACCAGGAAGAAGGAAACTGGAATGACAGAGCTTTTTTGTTTCTCATTGTAGAGGGAAATTCCTTGAATAGCCCTTAATAAACATTCATGATTAGGGGCCTGGCAGGATGGCTCAGTGGTCTAAAGCGCCTGCTTAGGAAAGCTTGGGTGGCTGCAGGGACCGCAGTTCGATCCCTGGCACCACATGCTGCGCCAGCCCTGCCCTCAGGGCAGGCTGAGCCAGCCATAAAAAACAAACAAACAAAAAAAACACATTCATGATTATACTTTCTCAGTACAATGTCTTCCTCATAATATACAAATGGAGTGCTTTCGGGTTAGCTCAGTGGTTTAAGTGCCTGTGCAGGCAATTCCAGTCTGGTACGGGAATGGCAGTTTGATCCCCAGACCCACCCTTAAGGTGATCTGAGACCACAAAAAAAAAAAAAAAAAAAAAAAATCCCTCATAGTATACTAACCAAAATTGTACCGGATCATTTGCTCATCCCTATTATCTACCTACTTTCAAAAAGATATTATAGTTTTGAAATTATATTCCTCTGTTTGGTGAGGAGGATACTGTTAAATACATTAAAATATATTTTTGTGTCTTTTCTATGATGTTTACGGGAGTGAGTGGAAATCCAAGGCGCTTGTGATTTGTAGAGTGAGTGCCCTTTCTCTCTCTTGCCTCCTGGCTGCTGTGATGTGTGCTGGATGCCTGTGTGCCCCTTTGGCATTCATCAGCCAGGATTTAGGACAGCAGACAGCATTATACCATTGGGATCGGTATAATTAGGGACCCTTTGATAGGCACCCCAAGGAAATATCATTAGGTGGGCTCTTGGGAGCACTTATTTTCTGTATTTGACAAGAGAAGGCAACAATGATTTCCATGTATCAGGTAGGACTCAAGTTAGTTACTGAAGACAGAAGTGAGAAATGTATTTTTCATAGCAGAGCACATAGAGGACATAGTCTATTTCATGTAACACTTCAATAAACAGCCAGCAGGCGCTCTCTCATTTTCTTCATTCTTTTCACTCATCCGACCTCTCTCCTTCCCTCTGTCCTTCCTCCTCTGCCTCTTCCCTTTTCTTCATTTGTCTTTTTACTTTTTTCTTTCCCTCTTCCCTCTTTCCCTTCTTCCCCCCTCTCTTCTCAATCCTCTTCTTCTATCCATTCTTTTTCCCTCCCTCTCCCCTTCTCTCCCTACAATCTTACTTTCTTAAATTGGTTTCTGGGAGATTAAATAAAAGTTTCTTTTATTCTTTGATAAACATATTATTTTTTAGGAATGATGTTTCAATTGTTTGTTTTCCTTTCATGCATTATTCCACCAGACTCATATGATAATGTAAATAAACTAGTTACTATTTTGGGCATCACTGATAACACTGGCCATCACACCATTTTTCAGAAGGAGGCTAGCAGAATTCTGAGATTGGAGTTGTGTGTTTGACCTGTTATGTGAATTTAGAAAGTTGCTTAGGTACCTTAAACCTTATAGTCAAAATCTATGAAATAAATACAAAACTTATACCTACTTCATGGCTTCCTGGTACTTACTGCAGAGGTTTATTGGGAGCATTATCATAGGAAAATAAAAAACCTCAATGACATACACAATTGTTTAACAGACACACACACACACGTTTTAGTGTTGATTTTTTTTTAGTCCTTCAGCTGGAAGGTAGGTTGTAAATAAGAAAGTAGGCTAGGACTTGAAAAAGTATACATGGGTTTTTCATCTCTCCAGGTGATTCTAAAATACAAACAGGTTTCAGACTCATTTGTCTAGAACACTTTGGTTTGGTTTGGTTTTGTTTTGCTTTGGTTTGGTCTGTTTTGATTTGGTTTGGTTTGTTGGTTTGCTTGAGACAAAGGCTCACTATGGAGCCAAGTCTGGCTTTGAATGCATGGTGATCCTCTTGCCCGAGTGCTGGAACTACAGGCACGCACCAACACGCCCCACTAGAACACTTTTTTCCTCACGTAGAGCTCATTTTAACAATTGAGCATTGTCATCCAACACTTCCAGCCTTACAGATGTATTGAATCTAGCAACTTTCCCTGGATCTAATCTGAATGATTCTCATAGTTACTAAATTCTTCCCTGACTTGTCATTTTCAACATCCAAGCTATCTGTGAGCAGAAGACCGTCACTGTAGCCTCTGTGACAGAGGACACAACATAGGACTCCACTACAAACGGTTATTTTCTTTGCCTTTGTGCCTCTTCCATGACTCTGGATTTTAATTTAAACCACAAAGAATGTCTTATGAACCTTGACTACATCAAGGTGCAATACATAAGCTAAATCTGCACAGAAGAAAAGCTAGCAAAAGATTCTCCTGGAATATTATAAATGAAAATGAGTGGTGGTTTACTTTTGCTAAATTAGGCTTGTATGAAGCATTACAGATATTATCAGGCTTAACCTATTGTTTAAATTGATTGAGGATGGAACATATTCAGGAAGTCTTTTCTCAATTCCTTCATGAACAGAATTTCCCCCACCCATCTTTTCCACCATTCCAATTATGACTCAATCCATTGTAATGACTCAAATATTGCTAGAAATTGAGGTTATTATGAAATAATTTTGGTTATAATACTCTAAGATTCAATCTGAAGACCTTATTGCTGGTAGTTAAATCAAGGAATTCATGTGTTGTCTTTAGGACTCATAACTTCAATGTGTGAGTCTAGTAATTTTTTTTTTCTCACAGTTAGTTTTCTTTCAGGGAAATCTTGCACTCCATTTCTTTCAGGGTTGCTGTTTCTGGGGAGAGGCTGCTTCTCTTCCCAGTAGGGCTAGGGATAGTCCCAGGGCTGGGTCCTACTAGAACAAGGTACACTCTGTGTGTGACATAAGGACCACAGGCAGCTAAGCGATGGAGTGCTGTGATGAATAGACTGAGCCACAGGTCAAACCTTCTAGGGTTGGGGTCAACCCCATGCTAGAAACAGGTAAGTTGGAGATATTCGATTCCTTCAAGGTTTATAGAGGGAATGATAGCACACGAAGCATGTGGACTGAGCAGTTTTGCAGCAGTCCACACCTCCCCACCCATGCCAAGCCTGTGCCTGGAGCCTTCAACCTGCTGAGTGTGAGGAGTAAGGCTCAGCTTATTCTATGGGGAGAACACAGTGATTTCAAAAGTTCTTGAACACAATCCCCCCGCAGACCTTTTGTCTATCGATTTACACAATTCTTGTCTACCCATTGGCCAGTGTGATGAGAAGGAGGTGTGAATTCTTTACAACACTGTTGCATCTGCTGAGACACCATATTTAGTTACATTTTAATTATCTTTCTTTTGTTAAAAAGAAAAAAATACTAGAATTGAAATCAATTTATACATAAGCTCATGGAGAGCAGACTGCAGGAGAGAGATGGGTTTTCTGAGAAGTTCTCTGTGCCAACAGGTCCATGGTTAATAATTGCCCACACATTATATTGCCAAATTACGTATTATGCACGAATAGATAACTTATTTAGTTTTTAAAATGCACTTGCATGTGAAAGCCTTCCCCATTGTTTTGTGTCCTTTCTTCAGGAATTCAACCTGCAGGAACCCGTACACTTCCTTAGGTGTCTTAATTTATAACATCCTGGGTTTTCTAGAGTAGTCCCAATTTGATACATTAATATTATTTCCATAAAGGAGATTCATGATATTCAACTAAAAGGCTTTTGGCATTAAGACTTGAAAACCTTTATATTTTCCAAATACAAAGATAGACATATTTTCTACTGGGTGGCTAGAGATGTCTCAGTTGCCCAGTGGCCCATGTGTCAGCTTCACGTGGTGTGGGAGCATTCATGAACCGCAGCCTTGCCATCTTTTCTTGGTCAAGAATTATTCCATGCACAGAAGAAACGTAGTGCAGTCGGGAGCTTTCCTAGCATGCTGGAGGTCTGGGATTTCCCCTCAGTAGCATGAGAAGAAGAAAGCGGACGAGAAGCAGCGAGCTCTGCGGATGGCCTTCACCTGCTCGGCACCCTGGGCCTTGGGCAGCTCCTCATGGCACATTAAGCAGAAGGCAGCCTGGAGGGGCTCAAGCATCAGAATGGGCCGGGAGAATTCGTAAGAGAAGAGCAACAAGGGCTTCAAACGGTAAAGGTAAACTTCTGGAAGCATGGGCTGTTATAGTCTTTCTTTAGGACAATATATTAAAATTATAAAAAATCAAAATATTGGGCTGGGGAGATAGCTCCGAGGCACAAGTGCCTGCCTGGCAAGTGCAAGGTCGTAAGTTTGAACCCCAGTCCCACCAAAAAAAAAAAAAAAAAAAAAAATCAAAATATAGAAATCTATAAGGACTTAAAGCAATACTACCAAAAAGGACACAAAATTCAGAACAACAGCCACTAAGTGGAGAAGGCAATTCTAAATATGAAATTAAATCCATAACTGTAGAGTTGGACAAATTACATGAAAATCAATTTTCTACATGATAGAACAATAAAGTCAAAAAACAAATACCAAGTTGTAAATTGTTGTCCATACAAGAACTATTTTTAATATATAAAAATCTGCAAATTAATAAGAATATAGGGGCCCAGCAGTATGGCTCAGTGGTCTAAAACGCTGCTTGGGAAAGCTTGGGCAGCTTCAGGGACCGCGGGTGGATCCCTGGCACCACATGCTGCACCAGCCCTGCCCTCAGGGTGGGCTGAGTCAGCCATAAAAATGAGTGAATAAACAAACAAAGGTTCTGAAACAAGAAAAAAATAAATAAAATAAAATAAAAAATTAATAAGAATATAAAGAGCAAACCAACAGAAAAAAATAAGAGCATGAATATTGAGATAATAGAAGGTATAAATGTCTTTTAAATATATAAAATACATTCACTCATAAGAAGCGATACTGAAAATAAAATATCATTTAACCTAATTGCAAAAAATGAAAAAATATAATACTGTACATGTATCTGATAATGGCAAGGCTTGAGGGGATTTTTCACTCCTGTTTTCATTTTTACATTTCTTTTGGGGGTGTAAACTAGTACAACTACTATCAAGATCAATTTTGCAGTAGTTATATGTTAAATATAGTCACTTTGCAATTCAATAGATTTATTCCCTAAAACAAGCCCTTCTTTGGACAGATATGTGCATTTGCTAAATAATGTGCATAGGATCTTTATTGACTGCAACACTGTTGGAACTACCAAAAAATGTCCATGAAAGGAGGACAGCTAAATTAAAGTCGGGCCCACTTCTTCACAAATGCTGCCACACTGGAATAAGGAAGCGCTTCCTCACACGTTGCAGCAGCTCCATTGCCGAGGCAGAAACCAGAGGAGAAGAGGAGAGCACAGAGCGTTGCATTTCTTGCTATCCAAAGTATGAGAGAAGAGTGCAATGAATGCTTACATTTTAAAAAATAGTAGTTACAGTAAAAGACATCTTGCCATTAATTCTGCCACAACCTGCGCCCTTCACTTTGACCCCTCGTATCTCCCCTTTAGCACTTCCTGAAGTGGCAGTGGACATCCTCTCTCACGAGTGTGCTCAGCTGCACAGTCACTCGTGGCTGCCCTCAAGGCCTGATTGGATTCAGAACCTTTGCCTTTCACAACCACTTTGACTTCGGGGAAGAGCCGGACGTCACAGAATGCCACGTCTGTGAATAAGATGGATGAGGACATACTTGCATGCTTTTCTGATCTCTTCTTTCCATCAGATGGCTCCCAGCAGCAGCACCCACTGTAATTTTATTATCTGTTTATTTTAATGTATTTGGTACGAGGTCTCACTACACAGCTCAAACTAGCAGTGATCCTCCTATTTTCAGCCTCCCTAGCCCTGGGATTACAGGCATAGCCAGCATGCCCAGTCTCATCACACCTGGGGGCAGGGCCCACATGGTACACAGTACAGGGGATCAAACCCTGGTTCCTGAGCTTGCTAGGAGCTTAGTGTTTAGTCTGCTGAGCTGTCTTGCCGGCCCTCCCACTGCAATTTTAATCATGCCTTGTAAAGACGCAGAAAGAAACTGGGCAGCAGAGCCATGAGGTAAATGTGTTTAAAGAAAGGAGTATTTAAGGGAAATAACGGCAAGGTGACTTTAGTTTAATATTTTTTAACTGAAACATTTCACTGTATTTGTAATCAACTGCTCATAAGCGATAAATTCACCACTGATGTTGAAAATTAAATGATTTTCAAGCAGAGATATTTGGAGAGCTTCCATTTTCCTAAATGCTCTTTGTAATTTTTATTATTCTATCATGTGAATATATTCAACTTTCAGGACTTAGTGTAACTTCTAAAAATGCACTAGGTGGTACTTATGAATTGATCGAGCAATTCTATTACTAAAAATTGACTTCATAGCATAGTTTGTCAGCAGATCCTAAAGAGAATTCCTTTTGTGCTGGTATGGAATGGTGCCAAGACAAAGTTTTTTTAAATTTTTTTTTCTTGTTTCAGAACCTTTGTTTGTTTATTCACTCATTTTTATGGCCGGCTCAAGCCACCCTGAGGGCAGGGCTGGCGCAGCATGTGGTGCTGGGGATCGAACCACAGTCCCTGAAGCCCCCAAGCAGGCGCTTTAGACCACTGAGCCATCCCTCCGGGCCCAAGACAAAGTTTATAGGCAACAGAGAAGTCAGCAAAAACAAGTAGAAAATTATGTACTGTCAGTGTTTCATAAAAAATTTAAAAATCAAATGATATTAAAACATACACAGACACATAATGTTTGCATAAACATGGAACATGTTTGTGTGGAAATACAAGTATTTGGTACAATAAACCTGCAAGTCACAGATCAAAGGCTTATTTTGCATTGCAACACTGCATATACTTCATGCACAAATTCTCATGTCCAGATTACAATTATTCAAACAAAAAGGAAAACGTAAAGCCAAGGACAAACGCGTAGCTTGGCTGGCTTGTGAGCAGCTGCACTGACCTTCTGGTCAATGGGAAGAGCCATGCCGAGTTAAAATTAGCGTCAACAGGAGAGTCAAGCTCTTAATGTGTGGAGGCAGCCTCCCAGGGACACGTTGGGTCCTGTTTAATTCCAAAATGACCAGATAGACAGTAAGACAATCACAGAAGATAAATGGCTTTGTATTTCGAACAACAACAAGCCTATTCTTTAAAGGATATTCAGTTTATAGCATTTGCTTTTCATAGAAAATGTGCTTTTTTTATCTTTCCATGGTATTTGACAGACACAAAAATTATGCAAAATTTTTAAATATTCCGGACATGAAAGACACATGCACCAAGCACAGTGACCTTAAAAGGTTTTCCAGGCAGATATGCCTATCAGAACCTGTTGCACGCTGCTGGCGTGCTCGGTCCACCGATGGGCACCGGGCTGGCCTAGGCCAGTCCCGCACTCCTGTCCGGCGGTACGCCCTGGCTATCAGCGTAAGGAGCCAGGGAGTGCGCCGATGCAGAGTGCGCATGCGCCTTGGGCCAGCTGGCCAACGTGGGGCCTGAGGAAGTGCTGTGATGATTGGCAGCAGGGGCGCTTCATCTGGGAGAAGTACAGAGCTGCGGCCCGTCAGGGTGCGGAAGCAGAGCGCAGGGAGGCCTGGGCCACAATAAATATCCTGTCCACTGGTGGCTGCTAAGGCTTGTCACCTTTTCTATCAGGGACCTGTCCATTCCTGTGGCTCCACAGCCACGTGACCGAGGCTCATATTTCCTCTTGAGTGGCTCCTTGTGTGGTTAGTTCCTTCAGCCAAGGAAGGCCCGTGTGCTCTCGTCCTTAGTAGGCATGATCCTCGTTGGTTCCCTGGCTTCCTGCTCACTTTGGGGGTGGGAAGTTCCTTGAAGGTCTGACAGTGAGGACGGCAGTGCCTCTGGTCGAGGACTGGCAGCTGGGCCTGGCCACCATACACACCTCACACTCTTCCCACACTGTGACTTGTGCGTGAACACACAGGTGACCCAGCTGATCCAGGTCATGCTGTATAGAACAGACCCTGGAGTGTGAGTAGCGTTTCCTCGGATGGCAGAATAGCACAGTACCACCCAGAGCCTGAGAGCCAGACATGCAGTTTAGAGCCAAGCCTGCGATGTGGAGAAACTGAGTTTAAGAATGGTAAGTAACCCCTGAATTTGTTCGGTGTAAGTGCATTTGTCCTGGACAACTTGGCTGCACAAGGTCCCCAGACCCTTTTCTTCCTCTCAGCCCTCTCCATAGGCCTAGAGGGGCTTTCAGTTACTGGCGAGAAAGAGCCCCAGTGGGAATGCCTGACAAGGAGGATGGCAGCCGCCATGAAGCCGAGCAGGTTTTGACTCTTTCTGAGCCATCTTATGTGCATTAGCTGGCTCATTCTTGCAACAACATAAGCAGTAGTCAGGGAACATTTTATTTTTTTATTTTTTTTAAGTATGTTTTATTTTATTTAAAGAATTTTTTATTTTATTTTCTTGTTTCAGAACCTTTGTTTGTTTATTCACTCATTTTTATGGCCGGCTCAGCCTGCCCCAAGGGCAGGGCTGGTGCAGCATGTGGTGCTGGGGCCACGGTCCCTGAAGCCGCCCAAGCTTTCCCAATCAGGCGCTTCAGACCACTGAGCCATCCCACCGGGCCCCAGTCAGGGAACATTTTATGCCAGCTTGTTTTTAAATTTGGGAGAACTGAGGTTCACAGAGGAGGAATTACTCACTTGGGGACATAGCCAGGAAGAATGACAGAACACGCTGAAACCTGGGGTTGGTTTCAGGCTCTCTGCAGCACCTCCATGACTTGCTGATCATGGTCCTGGGTCTTTGGGTCTCTTCTCTCTTATGCATTTCTGAGTCAGGAACTCAGCAGATTCACCACCCCTGCTCTAAAGACAGGCACGGACGGGCTCTGCAGAGGACTTGCAGCCAGTGAGGAGGAAAGGCTGCCAAAGTGGCCTGGGACTGCCTGAAGGTAGCAGGAAGTCACCGGGTCCTCTCTCTAGAAGGCACATCTGGTAGAGCTTGTCCAACAGTCAGGACTTGGCCTTGCTTGTGGGGGGACCACAGGGGAAAGCCAAGGGAGAAGAAGACACTGCGGGCACACCAGGGCCCAGGGAAAGAAGAGTGAGGACGAAGCTTGGGGACAGACTCAAGTGATGTAAATATGAGCATCGTCAATGGTAAAAAACAGGTCACTGTCACTTTAAAACTTTTTTTTTTTTTTAAATTTATTATTTTTATTCTTGTTTCAGAACATTTGCTTATTCACTCATTTTTTTTTATGGCCGGCTCAGCCCGTCCCGAGGGCAGGGCTGGCACAGCATGTGGTGCCGGGGATCGAACCGCGGTCCCTGAAGCCGCCCAAGCTTCCCCAGGCAGGCACTTTAGACCACTGAGCCATTCCGCCAGGCCCCATGTCACTTTAAAACTTTTAAAATCAGAGGATGGAAGCCATTCCATGTATTACAGAAAAGTCAAATTGCTGGCTGAGGTTTGAAATAGTCTCTATTTATTACTCTCTGTGAGACATGGGTGGAAGACCTGGGGCACCAACTAGCACAGCGGGGCTGGGAGTGAAAGGGGAGCAGTCGTGGTTAGCTCACTCCGCCAATGAAGGTGCTGTTTCTCAAGCAAAGGTTCACCCTGTAGCCAGGCAGCAGGACCGTGGGTTCAGCTGTCAGGCCAGCTGGGGAACTCTCCGCCCTTCCCCCCTTTCTGGGTCTAACCCTGCCCACCCCCACCGCCCACTCCTGATTTTCCCTTCCTTAAGCCTTGGCAGGTAGTTTGTCAAACTGATCTTAATCAGATCATTGTGTAATTACAGAGGACTGTCAGGATATTTTTGGTTGTCATCTTCTAACAAAATGCAGATTGCGTGGCATGTATACATAGAATTACTCTATAATTTAAAGTAAATTGACGTTTAATTTCAATTTAATTACACAGGAATTACAGGCATGACAGATACAGTCTAATTAGGACGCAAAGTATAAGAATCTGCTTATGAAACAGAAATCTATATCATAGCACACTTAGCAGGATCGAAAAAATTTCTCTGGGTTTTTGTAGAGCACACGTGGTAACAGCCGCAGCAGTAACCGGTCTTGCTCTCAGCAGGCAGTATCAAATCTGCCATGTACACATCTTTGTCTCATTTAATGCTAGCAATAAATGTCTGACGCTGCTGTGATCACTCCCTTGGCACAGGTGACAAGATTGTCTTTGAGGCAGTTGGTGTTGTGCCCAGTGTCGCAGAGGGCTGGAGTGCACAGTGGAGTCTGTTCCCCTGGACTCTAAAGCCACCTTCAGAAACACCTGCTGCCTTCTCGTTCTCACTAGCTGGAGGGAGAACAGCAGCCTTGGGGTAAAATTTGGGGCCCTTTCCTTGGCTGCCTCAGCCATGCGGGGCTGCGGGCTGGAACTGGATATTTGCTCTACCTTCCTTCCCTTGGCGCCCTCCCTCCCGTCTCTTCACTGGCTTCACAAGGACTTGTCCAAATGGGCGTCCACTCGTCAGTGCTGCTCTGGCTGCTGAGGGAAGCCTTGGCCCCTTGCATGCCAGCTGTTTTGAAGGCTCCTGGCAGCTGGGGTATGAAATGGACCCTGATAGGTAGCTGCACAACGTAGTGTTACTGAGGTACAGCCCCACAGGAACAGCCATGAGGCAGCGGGAAAGACTGCCTAGGCTGGCCTTGATGCTGCTCCATGCTTGGAGTATAGAGTCTGTAGTGCCTCTGCTTCCCTCTCAGTGGGGCTTCCAACAGAACTGTAGCAGGGCTCTCTCTCTCTCTCTGCCTCTCTGTTTCTCCCTGTCTGTCTCCCTCTGTCTCTGTCTCTCTCCTGCATTCTTCAGTGACTGTAGAATTTTTCCTTCTGGATAGATTGACTAATATTTTTTAACTAAATAACTTCCTATTCTTTTTTGCCTCTTTTCTTTTTATCCCTCACTTAATTATAATTCCTTCCATGGGCAAAATGCCACAGTTTATAAAAGGCCTTTCCTATGATTCCCTCAATGGCGCTGTGGAGATAGCTCCATGGCACAAGTGCCTACCTGGCAAGTGCAAGGTTGTGAGTTCCAACCCTGGTCCTGCAAAAAAGATACTTCAGCCTATAATTCCCTCAATGTTTAAACACAAATCTTTGAAGAAGTCAACATAATGTTTTATTATGTCCAGTGTTGGGGGGGGGGGACCAGGAACCATAGACCCCACGACAGCCATCGCCTCCTGGGCTCCTCGGTGGTGCTATTTGTCTCACACTCGTTCTTCCGGGGTCCGTGCAACCTCTGCCTCAGGATAGCCACTTCTCCTTTTCCCCTGAGCCCTCTTTGCTGCTTTGCTCTTCTTACCTCCATTTTCAGCATTTGTATATCACCTATACTATTATTCACCCTTTCCTTAAATTAACTGAACAAAAGTACTCAGACACATTATTTTAAAAGGTCACTTTGAGGGTTGGAGAGATAGCTCAGTAGAATAAGCACTTGTCTGGCAAGTGCAAGGGCCTGTGTTCAATCCCCAATTCTGCAAATAAATAAATAAATAAACAAATAAATAAATAAACGGTAACTTTATGTCAAATGCTTACCCCACCTCTCTTTTAGGAAGAGAAGATGTATGTGAGTTCACAAGTGGCACACATGAGCACACATGAGTCAGCCTTCCTGCTTCAAGCTGGTCACTACTAGCGCTTGCAGAAGGGTCCCATCCTGGTGTCAGCTCTTCGCTGCAGACTGCCCTTTGGGGGTGTCAGCGGCCTACCGTCTGTCCGCCAATGCTGAGCACACTTGCTCCTCCACGTGACCATTGATAGCCAGTGCTGAGAATCAGAAACAGAGGACCATTTTCTCCTTTGCTTTTTGGATGCCGACCCTACTCAAACCACCTGAAACCACTTGATGGTGATCTCCACGATCTCCCTGGTGAACTCACTGTCCACCTAACCGTGTCATTTCCCATGATCTTGACTTCCTTATGCCTCTGAGAGTGCCCAGAGCTCCCATCCTGGCCCTGGGTTCAGCTGGAAGATGTCGACCTGGAGCAGAGCACGCAGTATTTAGGATGCAGCCTCTCTGGGTCTTTTCTCTACCAAATACAGGGATGATGGCATGTGGAGGACCACCTGACCAGCTCTCCTTGAAGGAAGAGCAACTATCTCTATTTTGACTGAGTCTGACCGTCTTTCCTTGATGAATAATTCCTATTTCCTACTTGCATCTGAACGCTATAATCAGTAAAATGCTCCACTTACCTTTAAATTGGTCATGCAAGGTCCAGTGGGTTGCCTGTCTGCACGTGATTCTGGGTAGTGGGTGTTGTGTTGAGAAGGTCGTGCAAGCCAGCCGCGTTGAGCACCAATGGTTGGAGTTCCTTATAGGTCCTCATTTTGATCCAAGAAGTCAGTATTTGTAATCCCAAAGTTACATTATTGGAACCTCACAGAGGTGATTTCTATCTACCACTTCCCATGCAACCCCCAGCGAAAATAAAGACTCTAAAACATATTCATAACTACTGGGGAGTCAAGGGGATCTAAGTCCAACCACCAAGATAGTTCTCTGGTACAAAGAGAGCGATCTAAGGCCTCATCCAGCTTTATTCAGTGGAGGAGTGGCATGAGGAGGAATGACTGGGAATTGTGGAAGATAGGTGAATACTGTGAACTGAGTTAGGTGGGGCTCCTACATTTACCTCTGCTACCTGCAGAGGATATGCAGAGAGAGTAATCTGCATTTAGATAGTATCTAATGTTTTGGGTAGTCTGGTGCTTTAGCTTTAATGTAATCTTTCAAGTCCCAGGAAGTCATAGCCTCTGTCTTGAGGCTCCTTCCCAGCTGGCAGTGTGGAGCTGCCAGGGATAGGTTACCAGGGAGACACGCATACCACCTTCAAAGACTATCACAAACACCTCAGCTTGACCAATATACATTGCTTAAGGTCAATTTAGAGGATAAATAAAAGTCCTATCCAGCTCTTACATATCAATACAAGGAAATAGGGCCAGACTCAGTCAAAATAGAGACAGTTGCTGTTCCTTCAAGGAGAGCTGGTCAGGTGGTCCTCCACAGTGGCATAGGCCCTATGTGCTACAGCAACTTCAAGAGTCCTGCATCTTTTAGAGAAACATACCTTGTAAGAAGTAGGCAAGAGAAACTGGCCTCTTCTTGAGTCTGTGAAACCTTGGCAGGACTACTTAACCTCCCAGACTTAAATTTTGGCCTTCCATCAATTATACTTCCAAGGTTCAAACTCTTTGTTTATGTAAAATCAAGTCCCCTATGCTAAGAAATGGAGCATTATGAGGACACTAAGTGTCTCCTTGATGAAATGCAAATGATGATGCAAATGAACCAAACCCAATAGATTAATCAGATCATTAACACATCAATCATTACCAAGTGGCTTTAATATGAAAAATCAGATAAAATTGCCCTGCCACATCTAAAATTCTTATATTGTACCAGCTTAATTTTCTCTAGCACAAAACAGAATATAAATAAGCATTAATTAATACAAATACTAATAAGCTTGTCCCTCCTTGTAATGTCCAGTTTTAAAATGAAGAAGGGAAAGGTACAAAGGAAAAAGATACTTCCATTTATTTGATGGTCTCAGTCTGAAATAACTACAGAGTTCTACATATCTACTACATGGTCACAATCATAGTTCCTGGAATCCTCATTCTTTGTTTGATTGATTTTTTAGCCTCCGGAAAATGAAATCTAGGAGAGAACAAGTTACTTTTAAAAACACACTTAGAATTCACCTTCAATCTGCAGGAGATAAAAATCAAAGAATGTATTGCTTTACCTTTGCCTTTTCATCAGTTTAAAAAGATTGTACACAAATAAATCTGAACATGTTAGAGGTTAGTTAATCAAAAAGAGATCAAAAGTCATAAGAGACTCTCTACACAAAACAGGGCAGTCCAGGGACCAGGGCTCCATCAAGAGACAGTTTGTCACAAGGTAAGGACAGAGACAGCCAGCAGGCGGGAGAGCATTTCTAGGAAGCAGGAAGGAATTCACCAGGTCACACACTCCCTGCATCAGGGCTTAGGACAGGATTTGCCCTTCCACACTCAGCCAGAAAGAGAAGAAGCTGCTGCAGCTGCCTTCATGCAGGGCTGGCAGGGGGTGGAGGTGGGGGATGCTGAAAGCTCAGGCCGACTGCAATGTGCCACTTGTGAGCACTCAAAAAGCTCACTGTGCCAGTGCAATTATCAGCAAACCCTATGAGTCTATTCATTTGTTTACTGGGCTTGGGTTTGGACCCCAGACCTCACACATACTAAGCGTGCACTCCACCACCGAGCTGCATCTCAGCCCGTCTTGTTTGTTTTTTATTGTACCTCAGTAACTCCTTTACCTTGGTAGCCTCCCCTCTTAAATCTCACTCTGTTGCTTGGTTTTGCAATAAGATGACCCATGCTGTCCACATTGGAGCATCTGGTCTGTCTGGTCCCCCACTCTCATCAGGAAATGCCCCTGCCTTGTCAATGCCTAGGACACCCAGGGAGCAGGGTGCTAAGCCACAGGCAAGCAGGTGAGCAGCCAGCCCTGTGCTGGGGAGGTAGCCAGGCTTGCAGAGAGCAGCACCCCACAGGCTCCGTGCCAAGCAGGGAGTTGGAGAAATTGCCAACCCCAGAACTTTCTCAGCCACGCTTCTGCAGAGCAGCTCCTGTACCCTGGAATAGTTCCTTGTCTGCAAGCCTTGCTGGGTTCATAAAGAAGCTGGTAAAGACAGTGGGGTTGCATTAAAGAGTATGATCTACACCATGTACAACCTCTCTTTAAGCGCCCTTCCCCACCTGGAGATAAAATGAAAAGGATGTGTGTCCTGAAGGGGGTTCTAATTACCTGAGGCAAAAATAATGTGCAAAATGAATTGTTTAGAAAGGTGGCAGCCAGGAGGGAATGTGCACATCTCCAGGTTAAACACCTCAAGCCCTGTGGGGCCTCTATGGGGCTTATGCTGCACTGCACACCAGCTGATGCTCAGTAACCAGCCCTGGTCTCGAGACACGGGGCTCCCAGCAGTCCCTGCAGTCGCTTGGAGTTAGCACGGTGAGGGTCAGAAGAGTTCCTTTACACACACAGCAGGTGTTGCTTGAGGTGAGGTGAGAAAGGGGCTTAGCAGTGCACCCCAGAACTTTCCAGAGGGCCTCATTGTCTCTGTAGCACCTCCATGAAAATTCTTTGCTAATAAGTCCCTTTACTTACACAGGAGGCCATGTCTCAAATTGGATCCAGATGGTAAATGTGCTAGAAAGATCTGATCTGGTGGTTTGCAGGTCTGGACCTTGTGCTGGTTCTTCAGTTTACAGCTAAAGAGCATTGGTCCAGCTGCTTAACATTTCTAGGCTTTGGCTTTTTGCTGCTAAGTGATCCTTTATTATGGGTGGGATGAGAAAAGGTCTGGTTTAAGCTTTATCACAGAGCTATGCGACTCTTAAAATGAGATGTGATGTATATGTCTTGGTAATGCTCAACCCCACACATACGTGATTATTCCATGCTGATTCTTTTCACATGCAAACTCCAACATCAAGGAGAGCTGGCAGAGGCCT
Organism: Myocastor coypus; assembly: GCA_004027025.1. Lineage (NCBI taxonomy): Eukaryota > Metazoa > Chordata > Mammalia > Rodentia > Myocastoridae > Myocastor > Myocastor coypus. The sequence goes on along the minus strand of PVJA010019170.1, from coordinate 15,881 downwards.
ATTCGTACTATTTTCATGAATCCAGTGGAAAAATCAGACCACCTGTAGAATTATTTATCTCATGTATTGGAGGATAATTGTTACAGTTTGTGTCTAATTGTTTCCTCAAAGCTTCATGCAGTCATGGGGCAGGGACTTCTAGAGTCTGAGATTAACTCATGATCCACCGGGATTATGGTTTTAGTACTGCTGTATTATGGATGTGAGTGTCCCTCCTAGCCTGGGGTGGGTAAGCTGGATGTAACATGAGAGAGACAGACAGGTAGACTTCTTCTCTGTCACCATTGCTGGTCCCACTCCCTGCTTGGTTGTTCTTACTCCTTCCTGCCGCCATGAACTGCTGCCCTCTACCCGGTGGCAGTCTGCCTTGGAGCCAACTGAGAATGGGCTGAAACCTCCAGTAACTGTGAGCTGAATAAGCCTTTCCTTCCTTCATCTTGGGAACTGGGTATTTGTCCCAGCAACAAGAGAAGAGAACAGAGACAATAGTCCAACACAAAATAAAAATGTTAATATTTCAGACATTGATGGCAATAAAAGGAATGCTTCAAGACCATTAAATGGGGGCCCGGCGGGATGGCTCAGTGGTCTAAAGCACCTGCTTGGGGAAGCTTGGGCGGCTTCAGGGACCGTGGTTCAATTCCTGGCACCACATGCTTCGCCAGCCCTGCCCTCGGGGTGGGCTGAGCCGGCCATGAAAATGAGTGAATAAACAAACCAAGGTTCTGAAACAAGAAAAAAAAAAGGCCATTAAATGTTTGATTTACCATTGTTTTGTTCTTGGTAAAAAAAAAATATAAAACTGATGTGTTATGTTTTACTGTCCTATTTCTGTGTATAATTAAATATCTCTTTTTACCTTTCAAGATAATTTCAAGTTCAGAGCTACATCCCGTGCGTTCCATCGTTTGCTTCGGTAGCTCGCCAGGCCCCCAGCAGCCAGCATGGTGAAGCAGATCAAAAGCAGAGATGCCTTTCAGGAAGCCTTGAATGCTGCAGGAGATAAACCTGTAGTAGCTGATTTCTCAACTACGTGGTGTGGGCCTTGAAAAGTGATCAAACCTTTCTTTCATTCCCTGTATGAGAAACATTCCAATCTGGTGTTCCTTGAAGTAGATGTGGATGGCTGTCAGGGTGTTGCTGTAGATTGTGAAGTCAAGTGTGTGCCAACCTTCCAGTTTTTTAAAAAGGGGGAGAAGGTGCATGAGTTTTCTGGCACTAATAAGGAGAAGCTTGAAGCCACCATCAATGAGTTGGTCTAACCATGCTTTCTGAAGAATGTAACTGTCAGCTGTTTAAAACTTTTAATTTTTTTAATTTATAAGAAAATAAGGGGCCCGGCGGGATGGCTCAGTGGTCTAAAGCACCTGCTTTGGAAAGCTTGGGCAGCTTCAGGGACCACGCTTCGATCCCCGGCACCACATGCTGTGCCAGTGCTGCCCTTGCTTGGGGCAGGCTGAGCCGGCGACAAAAATGAGTGGATAAACAAACAAAGGTTCTGAAACAAGAAAAAAGTAAATAATATTTAAAAAAAAAAAAAAAAAAAAAGAAAGAAAGAAAATAAGTATAGGGGCCTGGCAGGATGGCTCAGTGGTCTAAAGCGCCTGCTTGGGGAAGCTTGGACGGCTTCAGGGACCGCCGTTCGATCCCCGGCACCACATGCTGCGCCAGCCCTGCCCTTGGGGCGGGCTGAGCCCAGCCATAAAAATGCGTCAATAAACAAACAAAGGTTCTGAAACAAGAAAATAAATAAACAAATAAAATTTTTTAAAAAAGAAAATAAGTATAAAAACTATATACCCAACTGCCATCTGATTATAAATGACCATAAAATATTAATCCTACCTTTTTTTTTTTTTTTGTCTTTTTGAGACAGGGTCTCGCTATGCAGTTGAGGCTGGTCCTGAGCTCACTTTTGTAGCCCAGGCTGGTCTCGAACTCGCACCAATCCTCCTGCCTCAGCCTCCCGAGTGCTAGGATTACAGGCGTGTGCCACCACGCCCGGCCCTACCATTTTTTTTTTTTTAAAAAGATAATTTCAAGTTCAGTAAGAATACCACCACTCTGTCTCCTCTATGCTAAATTCATCTTTTTTAAAATTTCTCTTAAACCTCATTTATTTGTTTGTGTTATGGCTGGCTCAGCCCACCCTGGGGTGGGGGTGCGCAGCATGTGATGCCAGAGATTGAGGAGGGGTCGCAGCGCTTGCCTTAAGTTTCCTCCGCAGGCGCTTTAGACCACTGAGCCACCTCGCTGGCTCATAAACTCATCTCTTAATAAATGAATTTATGCTGTCTGGTTCTTGCACAATTAGGAATTATAAACACATGCTTTCTGGGAAAAGCAGGCGTTTGCCTCACTTTCATCTGGACTAAAATACGATCATTTCCCCAGTAAGGAGAAAAATAAAAAAGGCTGCCCTATGTTTAACACTTCTTGATAACCCTAGGGCTGAAGCAAAGAAAAAAAAAGGGATTTAGGTACTGGACACGGGGTCACCTCAAGCTTGGGTTTTTAGCAAAGCTCTTAAAACTTCCTCAGTTCTGGAGGCCAGCAGATTATTTCTATTTTTCATTCCCAAGTTTGCCTTCAGGATTTATGAATGCCTTTCGAAACGACTAGCTTTTCTCTTTTACTTTTGTTTTGAGTTACTCAACCACATTTTAACTTATGATTTCAAATCAAGAGTTGCTCTCATGGTTTTTGTTTATTGAGAACATTTAATTTTAGTTATGTGTGAGTCCAGTACTGATTATTCCCCCAGATTTCCTGTGCTGAGGGCAATGCTGTGAAGCCAGGTTCATGGTTAAATCTCATCCGTGAAGCGATGTTTTAAATGAACTAAAAGACTTCTGTAAGGCATGATGAATCCTTTCAAAGCAATTGTCACATTCAACTAGTAATTATTCTTGACTTTGATAATTACACATTTAGATTAAAGCTAGAAACATGTCTGAAAAACACTGTCAGTGGATGGAAATGTGTTGTTCAACGAATAAAGATGCTGGTTACCACGGAGCATCACATGGCTGTCATTGTTGGAAAGTGACTGTAGTCTTGGTCTTCAATAAGGCACACCAGCCAGGTCCCTGAGGCTGGCTTCCTGCAAAGAGAGGGTGTGTCTGAGCCGAGCGGGTGAGGTGCTCCTGGAACGCTCTGCCTGCCTGCATCACCTGCTTTCTAAGAACCTCTTGATCTCATGAGTGAGCCCGAGGGAGTGTGCCAGGCTCTGTGCACAAGAAATGGAAAGAGAAAGTGAGGCAGGTGAGAGCGTGTGCAGGCATGTACATTTCGAGGGCATGCCCTTGTGATTGTGTGTGTGTGCCTTGCACATGCACACGTGCACACAGAGGGACTTAATGTGCATGGTAGCAGTGAGTGGACAGAAGGAGGAAGGAAGTTCTTTCTGTTCTTTTCCCTCAAGTCCAGAGCAGCTCTTGCAACACCAAACTTAATGATGTTTGGTGTGCTTTTTCTAGAATGTCACTCAGTTCCCACAGTCACAGAATTAGAGAGAAAGCAAAGGAAACACAAAAGATTAGTAGGCTTCACAGAAGGTACATTGCTATTATTCTAGTCTGTAAACATGAAATTGTCCCGTTAAGATGATTCTGAACCAGACTGCGATTTATGAGGAACCCTTTGTGGCAGAAAAATTCACTGAGGAGCTTGTGTTGATGGGGAAGCCATGGCTTAAGACACTGGAGGGACACAGGGAGCCTTAGACACAGAGTTCTCATCCTCACAGAGACAGAATGGTGAATAGGGCAGTGCCCAAGTCCAAGGTGATGCGGTGCTGAGCTTTCCCACACAGTACTGAAGGATTGTGAGCACATACTTTTTTTTTTGAATTTTGAATTTTATTTATTTTTTTTTCTTTTTCTTGTTTCAGAACCTTTATTTGTTTATTCACTCATCTTTATGGCTGGCTCAGCCCGCCCCAAGGGCAGTACTGGCGCAGCATGTGGTGCTGGGGATCAAACCACGGTCCCTGAAGCCACCCAAGCTTTTTCCCAAGCAAGCGCTTTAGACCACTGAGCCATCCCGCCGGGCCCCATTAACCACATACTTTAGGTCCTCAGTTTTATTTAAGCATTCTAGAATTTAAATCTCTTATTTAATAAGATGGCTCCATATTATTTGTGATAGTATTTTGAGAAAGTTGCTACAACTATCCTGCACCCCAGTCTTTCCGCACATAGTGTGAAGATTGTCATGTCTTCCTCTAGAGAAATTAAATGAGTCAAATGTGGCTTACGAAATGACTTCTCCAGTCACTTATGAATTCTACACTTCACTGACTGCTTGTATAAGCAATTAGAACTAGGTATAGAGAACTAAGTTGCCTTAGATGACCTAATTATCACCTTCAGGTAGGAGCAGGCAAGAATGGCAGGAAGATGAGAGTTCCGTGCTGTGAACACTTCCCATCTCATTGGAGTCAATAACAAGCATTCACCACTGCTTTTGGCTGTGTTCAACCCAAGGATGTCCTTCCCAAGAGCATGAGTATGATTGTGGGCATGTGTCACGGAAGAAAGCCACTGTGGGCTCAGGGTGAGGAGGCCTTGCTGGCCCTTCCACATTTTTTTTTTCTTTTTTCACTACTGAGAACTGAACCCAGCGCTTGCACACTCAGCTACACTCCCAGTCCCTTAGTAACACTTCCCTTTTATTTTAAATTTAAGACAGAGACTTACTCAGTTACTAAGTTACCTGGACTTGGCTTGAACTTGTGATCTTCTTGCCTTAATCTCTTGGAATGCTGGAGTTACAGGTATGGGGCCACATGCTCAGTGTGGCCTCTGCACTTCTAAGTATCAACCTGTGTAGACTCCTGTCTGCAAAGCGGTGCCTTCCACAGAAGACTCAAGCATTCATGGAGCTTGGGGGTTTAAGAGCATGACTTCTTCCTTAAATGGCCCTGATACAAAGCCTAGCTCTGAGATTTACTAAGTGGCCTTATCAAAATTGTCAGTCCCTCTGGGTTTTAGTTCTTCTGTTTATAAAGTTATGCTAATAATGATTATGTCATATGGTTGTTATGTGGATTAAAGAGGTTTATATGTATAAGCTGGCTAGCTTACAGAAATTAATCAACATCAGCTTTGACTATTACATGGGATAATTAATAAAACAACACAACAACCATCCTAAAACTGAATTCCAGGCATATCCTTAGTCTGCTGAATACATTTAAGATGATATGGAATAATGAAGTCGGGAACACTTTGAAGTAATGGATTCTAGAGTTCTAGAGCCAAAATCACTCACAGGTATCCAAGCCATCAGCCTTAAAAATAATCGATAGACCATAGAGCAGACCGGACTGGAAACATTTGCAGGAGATGCCTGTTTCCTTATGGCAGTCTGGTAATTTCGATTTATAGTCCTTTGTATAATTAGTAGGGGGGAAAAGTACTTTTCTATGCTGCCAACCAGTTTTGTCCAAATTTACAATCAACACATCAGTCAAGATGGTTGCTGCCAATGAAATGGAAACCTTGTTTTCCCTTTGTCACCAAGCCGTATGGTCTAGTGGTTAAGGTACATATTTTGGTCTCTGAGTTTGATTTGAGGCAAATGGCTTGAGCTGTCTGAGTCCATGTCCTCATCTTTAAAATTGAGTGGAATGGTGCCTGCCTGGCAATTCAACTATAAGAATTACCTGATCAAGTGGAGAGAAAACTTTCTGAATAGGCTCTTGAACTTAATAATTACTAATTATTCAGTAAGTATTAACTTCTATAACATTTCAAAACTGTTGCCAACAGGGCCTAGGGTGTGGGAACCTAAGATGAAGACAGGAGTGGCTGTCAACTTGTAAAAATGCCAAGCAGAAACCAGAATGGGAAGCACCACCCTCTTCTCAGAATACAGTCTCTGGAGCATCTCAGTAGGGCTGTCCTCAGTGTGTCTGTCTCTGGATTAGGACCTGTAGAGTGGGAAGGGAGGCTGGCTGCATATCATTCAGAGCCAAGTGCAGAAGAAAAATGCAGAAGTTCTTGTTCAAGATGGCAGCAACAGGGGCCTGGCGGGATGGCTCAGTGGTCTAAAGCGCCTGCATGGGAAGGCTTGGGCGGCTTCAGGGACCGCGGTTCGATCCCCGGCACCACATGCTGTGTCAGCCCTACCCTCGGGGCGGGCTGAGCCAGCCATAAAAATAAGTGAATAAACAAACAAAGGTTCTGAAACAAGAAAAAAAAAAATAAATAAATAAAAAAAAAAAAAAAAAAAAAAAAAAAAAAAAAAAAAAAAAAAAAAAAAAAAAAAAAAAAAAAAAAAAGATGGCAGCAACAAAGCAGTCAATAAAATAGGGAGCCCTGCTGAGCCAGAAGGCTTACTTCTTGGTCTACATGCAGCAGCAGCTGGCTTTGATAAGGACGAGGGAGGGTGTAGGAGAGGGTCCGCAGCAGCAGCAGCAGCAGCAGCAGCAGCAAGGCAGCCCTACTAAAGCAGTCCTGTTGGCCTCAGAGCATGGAGGTCACACGCAGGCACACCCACCTGGGAAGCCCACACAAGACCTCCTCTCCTTCAGTCTGCCTCTCGAGAGGTGAGTCCCTCATAGGACAGAGGGCAGACAAGCAAAGTGCCAGTTGTAAAAAGCCAATATTTTAGGATCATAGTGCAAAGGAAATTTACTGGCTCCTTCAGCAGCCTGTGCTTTCCTCAGAGTTAATCCCAGTGTATTGCAGGAGAAGCAAGGACATGTGAAAGGGCCTTGGAAGGGCTCCATGCTGCAGTCTCTCTACTCTTAATAAAACGGGCTGTCCCCACCAGGCCCTGGCACTGCTTCCTATAATACATCAGCTCAAGGAAGCAGAGGAGGCTCTGTGCCAGTCTCCCGGTGCTCACATCATCTGCCGGGGCTTCAGCACCAGCCCTGGCTGCCCTTTGGGCCTCCGGGCTCTACAGCAAATTTCTGGCTTCAGACTGAAGGAAGAAACAGCTTTGTGGGAAAATTCGCTAGGCAAAGGGGAGAGGTTTCTAGGGTTTGTGAGCTTTAGGGGAAGGGACAGGGAGGAGTGAGACAAGAGAAGGCGACTGGGCAGAGCAAGCTGTTAATCACACAGCCAGGCCTCCTTGCCAAGAACACACACTCACTCCTGAACTGCCAAAAGGCCTTCTGGAGCAACTGCTATCATCTGAACTGGGAGCAAAAGTTCACGTCTACAGCTACTTAGAGCAATTAACAATAATATGTAGGTTACAGTAGAGAATAACGTATCACAGAATCCAAAGCCCTTTCAAATACCGACAATAGACAATGGATTAGTTGTCCCGCATGATGTGAGAGATGGTATTTTGGCTCTCCAACACATAGGGCTCCCTCTTTCATCTTATCCCATGAGCTGCACCAGTAAAGAAATATTCCTGTCTCTTCTTTTCTTTTCTTTTTTATTTTTTCTTGTTTCAGAACTTTTGTTTATTTATTTTTATGGCCAGCTCAGCCTGCCCTGAGGGCAGGGCTGGCACAGCATGTGGTGCTGGGGATTGAACTGCAGTCCCTGCAGCCGCCTAAGCTTTCCTAAGGAGGTGCTTTAGACCACTGAGCCATCCTGCCAGGCCCCATTCCTGTCTCTTCTTCCATCACTTTGACCCTTGACATGCACTGACCAGGCTAGTGCACCTCATCACTCCTTCAGCCTTTGTTTTGACATCAGGGGCTTCGGCTGTGTAGCCGAGTCCATGAATGGTTGTGTGCTAATCGAGGCTCAGTGGGATATGAGATCCAAGTGCGTGGCTCTGTTTTTACGTGTCTTAGAAATTGCTGCTCGTGGAGTTCTATGAAGCCTGTGTAATGCAGAATTGGAAAAACTCAAAAAAAAAAAAAAAAGGAAAAACTCCACTGTGTGTGGCATTTTCTCTGATGGGTGTTCAGGACTCTTGTGGAAAGGGAGCGGGTGCAAATGCATGGGCAGTAGACTGAAGATTTCTGGAGCTGTGCTTATCTCTTCTTTGCCATGCTAATTTTTTATTGTGTCTTTGAAGCACATTCAGGTGCTTTTTAAGAATTTTTACTCCTGATGAAAAACAGGAAGCAAGTCTACCTGAGGCGTTTGTGTTTGCAAATTCTGCCTTATTTTCTGTTAAAATTTTAGGAATTAGTATATTTGAAAAAAGTGCCTTAAGAGGGCTTGGCCCCAAGGTTCTTGCTCCCCTACAAAGACATTTCTGGCTGACATGTCTTATAGAAAGCTCTCAGGAGCCTTCTGGATAGACACAAGGCCAGAACAAGCGGGATGAGCCTGTGTGAAATTTACTTGCAGGTCATTTTATGAATTAATGCTACTTGATAACTTCCCTGACAAAGGACTACTGGGAAAAACTTCTTTTCATTAATTTGAACATGCAAAAATTAAATATAATTTATGCTTACATGAAAAAGTTTTGCTGCTTAAAACAAGAGACTAAAGGGGCTGGGGAAATAGCTCAGTAAAATAAGCACTTGCCTGGCAAGCGTAAGGTCCTGAGTTCAATCCCTGGTCTGGCAAAATAAAAACAAGAGACTAACATAAACTGTAATATTCAATTGTATAATCTACTAAATACAACTGGTGATAAGCTATATTTTTTAGTCAAGAGTTTTTCTTAAGAAGTCCCATTACTTGCAAAGATGCTTAGGTCCAGAGCTGCTTTCCAGAGTAATGTTGACAGTGAATAAACCCAGGAAAAAAGCAGGGCTGGTGGAGGTTGGGGATACCAGCCCAGCAGCCCAGAACTGGGATGCCCCATATCCAAAGCCAGCCCCCCAGGTCTCCCCACTAGGAGTTGTTTGGCCCCTGGAACTGCTCTTTCCCAGAGTGAGCAGAGGAAAGTCAGGTAGAAAAAGAGTTCATTGATGAATTTACTATGAATTTGCTCAGTTACCTACTAATGAATGCTTTGATGATTTCTGGCCTTTTGCTATGCTAAACAATGTGGAAATGGATACCCCTGTGGTTATGCCATTGGAAGCTTTTTGGATTTATAAATCCTTAGAAGACAGGATCATGTTGAATCAGTGTGTACGGTGGGTGTGTGCATTGAAACTTGCCAATTTTGTGTTCCACTGAGGTTGCACTGATTTATACACCTGCCAGAATTTCATGAGAATGTGTTAGTTTACATACATGCTGATGGCCTGGTGCTCAGCATTTGATCTTTACTCATCTGTTTAGTGAAAATGACATCTAGGGCTAGTACTTATTTGCCTTTATTTTCTCCTAAATAAATAAAGGGGCTTTGGATAGGTGAAATGTCCATTTTGTAATTTGCTTTTCTGCAAACTCTTTACATTCTGCACTCTTTTCATTTTTTTTGTCTTTTTTTGAGACAGGGTCTCGCTATGCAGTTCAGGCTGACCTTGAGCTCACTTTTGTAGCTCAGGCTGGTCTCGAACTCTCACTGATCCTCCTGCCTCAGCCTCCCGAGTGCTGGGATTACAAGCGTGTGCCACCATGCCCGGCTTCTTTTCATTTTTTGATTGCTGGTTTTGTTGACTGATTTAACAGTTTTTACGTATTAATAAAATTATGCATAGTCTATTCTATATGTTGCAAATACCATCCCCAAGGTCTCCCTGTTCATTTCACCTTTTTCACATACTGTTTATTCTTCATTGGAGAACATTAACAAATTGCAGGCCCAACCAACTCTACAGAACGTTGTGAAAACAGTGGGATCATAATAAAGAAATACCCGACATCCAGTAACACTGCCTGAGTGAGTTTTCCCCAAGGCAGTGCCACCAGGGCCATGCTTAGCCAAGTCTTCCACTTCATAGGACAACATGGGCTTGCCACATTTTGCTCCAGAGGAGCCAACTCCGAGGCACCCCCTACACTGGGGAGGAGTACTCTGTGGCCCTGTGCTTAGGAACAGTGCTGGTGGGGAGCGAGGGAAAAGGATGGTAGAATAAAGAGCACCGAGCCCAGGGAGCTCTGGGGGCTTTGCACAGGGCAGTTCCCCCAGGCTGAGGCAATTCTCCAGGAAGGACTGGCCATATGATGTCATCCAGCAATACTCCCTGCAGCTGCAAAATAAACCCTGGGACCTCAGAGAACACTCTGCAGTGTCCCTTGCACCTGCTCTGCAAACTACTTTGGCTTTTAACCTGGGACTTAAATCTACTCAAGGGTCCCTTAGGCCTTACTGCTTTGCCACCTCCTGTTCCTTTCAGTTTGGAGCTCTTTAAATACCTTTTCATTGGCATGGGAAAGGGGTAGGAACACAGACCCTGGCCTAATGGATAGTCTTTCTTCCCTTCTTCCCCTTGGCCCTTTATGATTCTTTGACACTTTTCACAGAGATGTGAAAATGCTGTAAAGAGCTTCCCGGCTCGCAAGTAAAGTGAGCCAGACACAGTAATTAAAGAGATAAATAAAGCTGCAAATTTAGGACTTTCAGAGATTTTGGCTTAAGGTTTCCACTGTGAAGGAAGGAGAAGCAGGGTTGCATTTAATTAGCCCAAGTCCCATGAGGCCCTGCTTCACCATGCCTGTCACCTACCGAACATCATTGTACCGCTGAGCTGGGAGCTCCTTTCTGGACTGTTTGGTAAGCGCTGCAAATCCTCCCAAAGGACCCTTTCAGGACCCACTCTAGTGCGCCTAGAAAACATCACCACGTGCTCGTAGTATCGCTTCCTTTTTTAGAGCTGCTGCCTTACTGGAATCATGTTTTCCTATGCTTGCTTTGGCTCCTGGCCACCAGCTACTCCTGTGCCTGGAACAAAGCAAACAAGGAAGAGCAGAGCTCCCAAGCAGATGCCGCTGGTGCCTTGCCCAGCCCCTCGGTGGGCACTGTTCTGTCGACTCCTGCGGCGTTGCTCAGCCCTCAACGTGAATGAGCCTGGAAGCAGACCTCACGCTGCTTCCTCGCCTCTGCAGTGCCGAAGCTCTAAGGTCAGCCCAGCGCAGTCAGCCAGAGGCACTAGCAGCGCTGGGTCCCCATTCCAGTGAAAATGTGTTTAATAGCACACTATAATCTGGCTTCCTTCCTTTCCCCACCTCGCTCTCCTGAGCTCCTGTTGCTATTTCCTGGGCACCTTTCCCAACTCAACTCCTAGGACTCAAAAACCCTTATCTGCCAGAACCAGACAAAGATCAAGGTATGGAAGTTGCTACACCTGGGAAATAATGTTCAAAATGTTAGGCTCTGCTTTTCTTCTCATCTTATCTATCAGAAATATAAACAACCAAAGCAAAGCAACCGAACAAGAATAACAACCGTTACAAAGCCCGGCAACATCTGTTATGCTGTCCACAGTGGACTTAACCTAATTGTCTGCATTGAGCTATGCAAATGTATCAGCTTTTACATTGCTAGCTTCAGACTACTTTCCAGGAAGGATTCCAGCCATCTTTCTAACTTGCAGTTTGCATAATCTTCCTCATTCTTGACATTATTCCCAGCACATTATCAGCATAAATCCTCAGGGAGCGGGTCCTTGGTGAGCTTTGCTTCCAGCCACCCAGAACTCTATCAGATGAATCACATTTAATTTTGAATGTGCAGTTATTTTCTCTCTGTCCATATCATGACCCTGAACTGATACAGAGTAAGAAGGAAAACAGGGCTCAAGAGGTATGTAGCTTCTCCTAGAGTAGCAATGCAAGTTCCTATCTCTCCCTTTGATTAGAAATGGAAATCTTCTCGCGTCTCAGGCAGTTGGTAGCTACATGAGATACAGAATCTGGCGGTTTCTGGCTCAATCTGTGTCGTGCTGTTTTTAAAGGAAATGGAGTAAAAATTGAAATTAAGGAAAACAAGTAAGTGCCCAAGTCCTCGGGTGGGGTGCCACATGATGGTCGCCTCCGCTGCAAAGCACCTCTAAAATACTACAGCGTGCTTCACACAGTGCAGAGGAACTGGACAGGAAGGGATTTGTGACACAGGCTGTCTGCACAAGAGTTTAGCTTGCACGCACAGGGCGCCTGATCTTTTGTTCCTTGACTTTCATTGCAGCTGTTCTGTGTTGTGCAAACCACGTGTGGTTCCCATGTGTCCAAACCCTTGCTGTGTCAGAGCTCAGGAAGGAAAAAGGAAACAGAGGCGCACAGCAGTCAGCGAGGGTGGGAGGACACGAGGCGGCGGCAGCAGCAGCTCTGCCCTTTTAGGTTACTATTGTGTTGTCATTGGATCTTGGGGCAACTTTTTGTGCTTGGGAGCTCAGGAGAACAAACAGAAAAGTTAATATTTAATTATACTGCTTAAAATTATAGGGCTAGGGATATAGACCAATAGCACAGTGCCTGCCTTGGAAGCATGAGGTCCTGAGTTCAATTCCCAGTTATTTCTCAAAATAAACAGATAAATAAATAAATTTTTAGTCATAAGAAAATATCAGTAATAAGGTATTAATTAAATTAATTGTTGGGGCCCAGCGGGATGGCTCAGTGGTCTAAAGCCCCTGCTTGGGAAAGCTTGGGCGGCTTCAGGGACCGCGGTTGATTCTAATGACCTCTTCTGTAGTTATTGGGCTTATTATTTCCACTCTGAAGATCAGGAAATCAAGGGTCAGAAAGAGCGTTTGAAACTACAGGCCTGCACAGTGAGACCCTGTCTCAAAAAGCCAAAAAAAAAAAAAAAAAAAAAAAAAAAAAAATTAAATTTAATTTTTTTTCTTGTTTCAGAACTTTTGCTTATTTATTTTTATGGCTGGCTCAGCCCTCCCTGAGGGCAGGGCTGGCGCAGCATGTGGTGCCGGGGATCGAACCACGGTCCCTGAAGCTGCCCAAGCTTCCCCAAGCAGGCGCTTTAGACCACTGAGCCATCCCACTGGGCCCTGAAATGATTTTTAAAGAAGCAAAATAACTGTTTCACTTCACTTACTAAACAACTGTGTATGAAAGAATAGTTATTTGGCTGAGTTTAACTATTACCATTTTATGCAGTGTTTTCTCTTCTCTCTCTTTGTTCCACATGGATATATGTGTTATCCTTTTGTTTTTGTTTTTTTTTTTTTTTAGAAAATGAACCGTTAACTATCAATTTTTTTTTTTCTTTGTGGTACCAGGGATTGAACTCAGGACCTTGTGCTTGTCAGGCAAGTGCTTATTCTACTGAGCTAACTCCCCAGGCTCTGGACCATTGACTATGAAGACAGTAATATGCATTGTATTAATTATTGTGGGTGCCCTACTAACCTGTCCTGAAACTGTCTCATTGTTATATATTTCTAATTAAAATTAATAAAATGTAAAAAAATAAAATAAAATGGACCATTGGAATAATTTCTTTGTTTTTCTCTTCTTTTTTGCAGAACCAGGAATCGAACTCAAGACCTTGCACTTGCCAGGCAGGCACTTGTGCCCCTGAGCTATCTCCTCAGCCCCCCCATTGGGATAATTTCTAAAGAGTACATTTGCACTGGACAACTAGGAGGCTTGGAAGGTACTAGTCTCTCTGGTGTCCCTCTCTCTTACTTTGTTAGATTGTCTTTGACATTTCCAGTTTCCTCTTCCTTACTTCCTAAGAGCTAGGGCAATTACTTAATCTAGGCCGGGGCAAGCAGTGGCACCAGGTAGGACCTCACAGGCTTAGGGGCAACACTTTGGTGCACGCTACCTGCGGGGCAGGTGTGCAGCTGCGAGAATCAGCTTCTCTGCCGAGGATGGTGTTCTGGCCAATTTTGGGTTTCTTGGCTCTCTAGGAATATTTCATTAAAAACTGTTTATTGAGAAATTTTAGATGCTGTAGATTCAGAAGTGAAACTGATAGAGTTCCTGGGGTTGTTCGTAGAGATAAGCACGAACTATTCTGCCTGCATCTGAGACCTTGCAAAGTGATATTCCAGCAAGAGACAGACTCTAGTTTTCTCTTATCTCTTGAATCTGGGCTAACAGAACTGTGAGAGACATCAATAGCCCTGGAATGCTGCTGGGTTTCAAACCCTGGGGACCATATGAACAAACACAAGTCAACCAACAGAGGATAAAAGATCACATGTAAAAGAAGTAAGAGAGCCCAGCCATGAGACAATCTGCTTCCTTATAATCTGGTTGATAACTCCAGATATATGAGCCAACTTCAGTCAGTATCAGCCTCTATCTGACCAGAAAGATTATCCAGCTAAGCCCAGTCTGAATTTAAAAAGTGAAGAGATTATTTAGCATATTCAGGCCTTAAGTCTGTTTCTTTTTAATATAAATTTTTTTTTTTTTTTTTCTTGTTTCAGAACTTCTATTTGTTTATTTATTTTTATGGCCGGCTCAGTCTGCCCTGAAGGCAGGGCTGGTGCAGCATGTGGTGCCGGGGATCTAACTGCAGTCCCTACAGCTGCCCAAGCTTTCCTAAGCAGGCGCTTTAGACCTCTGAACCATCCTGCCGGGCCCCAAGGCCTTACGTCTGGTTACTAGCAGGAGGAGGAAGAGAAAGGGTGAGTCAGAAAAGAATTTTCTGTGAAACGTGATGGAATAATGTGAGAGGTAGAAATGAATTATGACTACAGGTATTTCAGAGGAAGAGGTGATAATAATGGCAAATGCTTGGTACCATCAGCGAAAAGAGAAAACCAGTTGTGAACAGAAAGAGAAAGAGGGAAGGAAATGAAGCGGGAGAGCCAGCTAGGGGCACAGATCACCGCAAACAAAGGAATGATGAAACCATGGGAGGATGTGCAGAGCTGCATTGGGCGGTTTGGGCTGCCTGCACTTGACCAAACCAAAGGAGGCAGTGACCCAGTGGGAGCAGCCATTTGCAAGAGCGTGGAGGCCAGACAAAGAAAGACTCGGAGCAAAGGTAGCCGAAGTGAGGTGGGCCAATAGATTACCTCCTGTGCCACTAGGTCTTTGCTCCTCTATGAAAATAACTAAGTTGGTAAATATTTTCTTCTTCCAGAAACCTGAAAATCCTTTTCAGACATGATTTTTACATTCTCCCCATCATCTCCTGTGTGCTGATTGGTGGGTAACAAGGAACATTATTTTCTAAATTTTACTATAGGGGTACGATACTTAGGAAAAAATCTGTTTTACAGAAGAATTAATCCTTTTATTCACTCCGAAGTCAAATGGCATTTTTTTACCCTGGTAATCTTCATTTTTTGAGACATTATTCTGAGTTTCCTGCATTGTTTTCATGTTGCAAATTAGAAACAGTGAAAATTAGTGCAGGATATATAATAATGGGTTTTTTAAAAAGAATTTTATTTTTATTTTTCTTGTTTCAGAACTTTTACTTATTTATTTTTATGGCTGTCTCAGCCTGCCCTGAGAGCAGGGCTGGTGCAGCATGTGGTGCCGGGGATAGAACCGCAGTACCTGCAGCCACCTAAGCTTTCCTAAGCAGGCGCTTTCGACCACTGAGCCATCCTGCCAGGCCCCTATAATAATGTGGCAGAGGTTCAGTTCTACATGATTAGCTTCACTTGTCAGCCACATCTCAAGCATGAATCTAGCACTATGTTATTTTGTTATAGTAGTTGACTGAAAAATATCTTGGAATTTTGAAAGCGTTGATCCACTTTAGCCTCTCCCTGGTAACAGCAGATAATGCACACCAAACTGCCGAGGAGAAGCAGGAAGTGGATACAAAGTGGGTTGTGGAAAAGCATGCCATCCGTAGACCTGCTGACACCGTGCAAGCACAGAGGAAAAGCAGAAAGGCCCATTCATGTTATCTACATGAGTCTACTAAGAACACACTTTGCCACTGAGCCACATAATTAACATGGAAATATGGGGTGACCTTCCCTAGTGAGCGGTCTGGTGAGGCCTAGGCCGTTGATCCTGCCAAGATGCTTCAAAGCTTGATTAAAAATGTCTGGGTCCCCATGAAGCCGTACTATACCCAAGTCTACCAGGAGATTTGGATAGGAATGGGGTTGATGGGCTTCATTGTTTATAAAATCAGAAGTGCTGATAAAAGAAGCAAGGCCTTAAAAGGTTCAACTCCTG